>QARZ01040457.1:0-58447 GCA_013407115.1 Glycine latifolia
TTTTTTTTAAAGTTTTTACTACGATCTTCACAATAAATATTTGTTCCTTTTAATTTATTAATCAATATCTTAAAGAGATTGGGCAATAAGATCCTTATCATATTTAGGACAAGCTAATTGTCTTTAGGTTACTTCCTTCATCCCTATGTATAAGAATTTTTTAATTAATTTACGTTCCTTATTAAAAGTAATTAGTTTAGTTAATCAAATTAAATTTATCAATTATTTATATTATCATTCTAAAAGTATCATTTTTTATCTCTTTAATTATTCACTTAATCGTTTCTCATAAATATTTGGTGACAGAATAATTAAATAAAAATATGAAAGAAAAATAATAATTAATACATTTAGAAATTAGAAAAAGATCTTACAAAAAAGGATAAGTAAATTTCTGGAAAAAAATATAATTAAAGATAGAGGAAGTAGTTTGCATGTTAATTAATTATGAAGTTTTAATTTTTTTTAATTAACATCAGTTGTCCTTCGGCATATTAGCATGTTGACTCTATTTAACATTGGCTTCTCTTTTACTTAATACAACGTGTATCGTCATAGTATGATATGGTAGTTAGATATAACCTTTTTATTAAGCATGTGATTAGTAGATTTATAGTTTGTGCATATGAGAAAAATATGCTAAAAGATGTTAAACCTTAAATAGATTTCAGTTTTTTAAGAAATTAATCTTTAAACTTACAAGTAAAATACCTTAGGTTTCAAAAAAAATCATTAATATCTTCGTTGATAGTAAGTATAACGATGATACTTAAAAGTTATGGAATACTAACTTGAATTCACATTCGTCATCTCCATGCGAGAATTGCTTGGCAGGAGAAACCTATGAGAAAATGTGAGTCTCATAAGTGTAAATTTGTTCAATGAATGGAATAATAAATTTATAATTCCCCAGTACAAATATTTTGATGAATTAATTACTAAATGAGTAACTTAACCCATGATATATATGATCAATCTTATTATATACAATTATTTCATTCAAAATATTCATTATCTACATATGATAATTATCATATTTTTAATCGTTAATTAATTGACTTGATGATACTATAATATATATGATAACTATCATATCTATATATGTATCATTTGAAATCACCAGGTAGCTTCAGGTATGAATTGTAAGAAGATATATACAAATATATGAAACTTATTAAATTGTTAACATTATACAAATACAAATACTTACCTGAAAATAATGTGAGACATTGATAACTCAAACACGGGTGATCCATCTAAATAATTCAGCCAACAATCAAACAAAGAATTAATCCAAGACAAATAGAATAAAAGAATGGAAATGATTAGGAATCACTTTCGTACACTTAGCCATATATATCACTATGTAAGATTTAAATAATAAGAAAAATAGCAAGGAAGGAGATTGTTTCCTTTAACAAAAATGGAATCAAATTCGGAAGAGGAATTGAATAGAAGAGGGAGTATATATAAATGTATAACAATATTACTGTCTAAATATTACGTAATTATTACTGTTAATGAATTGATTAATTATAGAAAGAATAAATCGTAGGTAGAAAAGAATATCAACAAACAAGAATCAGAGACTAACAAACATAACCATCATTCCTTAATATCTAAAATATCAAAGGAATGCATTACCTTGGTATTAAAAGTTACTGTCATTTTCTTCAACTAAATGTACAAAATGCACTCTTCCACATCACGCGACAACTGTCTCTTGCAAACACAATATGAACATTAAAAAATCAAAACTCGTAGCTATGAGAAAACCCATGTTGCTTTAATACTCAAAACCAGTTTAAATTGATTACACAGTCACAATGAAAATGTTACATATACAACTTTTAGCAGACACTACTACAAGCGCATCTTTCAACGTCAGTCATTTTAGACATACAAAGTCGGTTTCGCAACCGTCTTTGTCTGGGACGTCATCAAAAAGGCCAGCCTACAATGCCGGCTTTTTGAGGACCGATTTTGAATTTTTTTTTTTTTTAAATTCGTACAATCTAAGACGATTTTTTTAAAAAACCGACTTAGAATATCAACATTCAAAGACGGTTTTTACAAAAAAACTGACTTCGAATTTCATTCATTTTAAAAAAAACAAATTATGGAAAGGAATTTAAGACGGCTGTTTTAAAAAACCGACTTTGAAATTAAGGTAGGATACAAAGACGGTTACTTAAAAAAATGACTTTGAAAGTTAAGATACAAAGACAGTTATTTTAAAAAATTGACTTTGAAAGGTAGGATACAAAGACGGTTACTTAAAAAAACCGACTTTGAAAGTTAAGATACAAAGACGCTTATTCAGAAAAATCGACTTTGAATGATAAGATACAAAGATAGTTATTTAATAACAACCGACTTTGATGTTCCCAATTTTTTTAAAAAACGCTGTTTATTTTGGATTTCCCATTAATTAACAAAATAATCAAATGTGCACGTATTTCTTCACCATATAATCCAACAAACAATTGACTGCAATTAAAATGGACCAAGATTAAATCATAGGCAACAATTTAGACAAGTATTGATGACTTAACCAATATTTTTAACATTTGATGAATTAGTTAAATGTGGACAAGTTTTGATCTTGTAATACATTCTTAGCAATATGAACCAAGTAATTAAAGATATCCATGCCTATCTTCCAGGAATGCATTCCCAGCATTCATTGACCAATAAATTAAAGATAGTTTGGGATAATTAATTGCATTAAATAGCTTAAATTTTGCTACATCATGAGAATGTATATACAGACACAACAAATTGGCTATATGAGATGTCACCAACACACTACATAAAGCAAAATAGAGCCCCCTCTAACTAAGGTTTCATAATGTATGACCTTGTTCAGCTTTAACATATATAATTGACTAGGAAAAAAAATGACTATTGTAGAAGTTGAAAATGAAAAATATAGAAAAGTATCACATTGATCATTTCATCCTGAGTTAAAGATGTTTGGCAAGAAAAATTATTCCATGTCACTCCACTTGCTCATATATGTGCCTAATGCTAGATTACAAATTACAAGAATATGAAAAGCACAAAAATTCACAGCATTGTTTCCATAGTATCCTAATCCTAATCCTATTCTATTTAAAAAATACTGTTGGGAAAAAAATTAAACATTAAAACATTAAACATTACAGATTACATTTTAGTTTTTTTTATCAGTTAATTAAAACAATTTTGTCCCAGTGGGTCACTTTTAACAATAACTGTAACTACAGGTGCATAGAGCTTGCACATAGAGAGATACTCGACATGTTGGACCACACTTTTCTTCGTGCATTATATGCTTCCTTTCAGGTTTGTAACTCCAGTGCACATCAAAGTAAGATAGTTATTAGAGAATAATGAAAATGGAACTCAAACTATCATTGATTACCAATACAAGTACAATATGATTTCTTTAACTCAAGCTCTGAAAACTGAAAACTAACTACCATCTGTCTTAACTGCTAAAATATAACTACCAGCTGAATATAAGAGTAACTAAGTAGAATTAGTTTGATTTTACATCTTCTGTCATAGTTGTTAATTTTTATTTTGAGACTGGAGAAAAATTAGGATCCTTATGATTTCTTCAGGAACGATCAGTCACCCTGCCACCACTCTATTCTAGCCTGTGATTAAAAAGTAGTCATATTTTCCTTAAAAGAATAAAAGGTTGTCACCTTAATGAATGGCTGGTCCCTTGCAGGAAATGAATCAATGAAGCTATCTTTAAGAAGTAAAGAAACTTGAACAAATTAATCAAGGATGAGCTAGGAAAAAGAAGGCAAACCACCAATTCTTGATTATTTGAGAATTTCCAAAAATCAATATCACAATAACTCAAACCAAAAGATTTCCAAAAAACAAACCAAAAGATTTCCCACCCAGACCCAGAGCAAAAATAAGCAAAAAATAAACAATATCCATTTAAAAATTAATATTAAGAAAATTCCCTGCAGAAATCCTTCATACCTTCATAAATATAAGCTGCATTGTGAGATCCTCTTCTTCATTAAAGAGATTCATCAGATGAACCCCAACTTGTAACAAAGATAACAGAAGATAAAACCAGAAACAAAATGATCAATGAGATAACAGAAGAAGAATATGGAATGAAAGAATAAAGTAGTCATATTTTTTTTAGTAGTGACTTGTGATAGCTGCTGAAAGCACAAACACCATTATAACAGGAAGTCCCTTTGCTTGTAAAAGACAGGAAGTTTCTATGAGGGTAATTAATCAAACACTTTATAAGTTCCAAATTCTGGGTTTAAGCTTTTTTGCCATGCTGTTCTTGATAAAAAGAAATTACCTGTAGTGACTCTCTTTTTCTGCCCTCCTGAGATACCTCTTATCATTCCATCTCCTACCATAATGTCAGCACACACTTCAACTCCCAAAATCTACATCATTTAAAAGAGCCTATACAGTCACAATTGCGGTGACAGTAACCCCAGCAAGGCCAAAAAAGTCATAGTTGTAGACCGTTTTTAAAACTTTTTTTAAATGCTTTCAATAGAAACTATGCTTAAACAGTTCATGTTTTCGACTCTAAAATCACAAAGTGAACAACTCAGCTCTTATTAGAACTTGTTGCAAAAAGTGGCAATTCCATTGATGAACTAATGTGCAGTGTTAAACAAGACTCTTACCTGTCCATTCTTTCCCTGAGTTTCAGCAAGAACCTTTCATTATCTTCTTCTGCTATCTTCACAATAATAATAATAATAATACTAATACTAATAATCAGCTTCATAATACTAATACTAATAATAATATTCATCATCATCATCATCATCATAATAATAATAATAAGGGACTTTCTTCTCTAAGGTCTATTATGTATTCTGCCATTTTCTCTCCTATGCCCTGAAGGAATTGAATCCCAAAAGTTACAAAATGAACAAAAACAAAAGAATAATGCATTTTTCAAGATAAAGAAATAGCTCTTCATATGGGGCATTTTTGAGACACTCCAGCATGTACCTTTAACTCAAGTAGTTCCTCTCTGCATGTAAGAATTGAAATCAATGTTAAAACACCTTTAATAGAAGGTGAAAAGAATTTTGGGACAAAGGAGAGTGTTTGCTCTACCTGCTTGCATTATTCAAGAAATCAATGTATTCTTGAACTAGACAGTTCTGCACATTAAAATATTGGTAATGTGAGCATGGTGGTTCAAAAAGTACATTTGTTAGTGGAGTGGAGTCAGATAACCTGCATTACCTTCAGTGTAGAACTTCGTGTGCCGAATTTGCCAAGTGGAGTGTCATTCTTTTGTTGCCCTTTATTAGTGGAGAATTTAATGGCCCAAGTCTTTGTGAACTCTTCCTAGAAAAATTTAGTTAAGTTTTGTTTCATTTCAACGGGTTGGTGACAATTTGTGATGACAAAAGATTCTTGATATAAAGAATATATTTGGCAGTATTTTGTATTCTCTTTTCACTGTGGCATTTGCCAAATATATATACAAGCTGTAGTGCTTGTACGTTACAGAGTTACTGTTATTACAATTTGAATTTAAATACAATAATTGCTAATAATAACAAAAGCTAACTATAAGGAATAATGGCTAACAATTTGGAACAACATCTGATATGCAATAATAATAGTAACAGAAGCTAACAATTAGGAATAACAGCTGTAAGAACAGATTGAGGATAAAGATCAGGATGATCTTATCCTAACACTCCCCCTCAAGATGGAGCATGCAAGGATGAAATGCCCAACTTGTCTCGAAGGAAAATGAATGGGCGCATTCCCAAGGCTTTGGTGAAGATGTCTGCTAGCTGGTGGTCAGATCGAATATAACAAGTACGAATGGAGTTGCGCAAAACATGATCTCGAACAAAATGACAGTCGAGTTCAATATGTTTTGTTCGTTCATGGAAGACTGGATTAGCCGCAATGTGCATAGCAGCCTGGTTGTCACAATACAACTGCATAGGAGTAGCATGTAGAACACCAAGAGATGTTAGAAACGATTTAATCCAGATCAACTCAGAGGTAGCAGCCGCCATAGCTCGATATTCTGCTTCAGCTGAAGAGCGGGACACAGTTGGTTGTTTCTTAGTCTTCCAAGAAATCGGAGAGGACCCCAACATTACAAAATAACTTGTCACTGAGCGTCGAGTAAGTGGACAACTCGCCCAATCGGAATCGGAATAAGCACGGAGTTGAAGATCACAATCTTTGCGAAGCAAAAGACCTTGACCCGGGTCACCCTTAATATACCTTAAGACTCGAAGAATAGTTTGATACTGAGCCTCTGTAGGTGATTGCATAAATTGGGAGAGGACATGCACAGCGTAGGATAATTCTGGTCGAGTGATGGTGAGGTAGACTAAACGACCAATTAAACGTCTATAGCGAGCCTGGTCCGAGAACGGGGGACTTTGAGTAGTAGCTAATTTGTGATTGACTTCAAGAGGGAAAGAGCAAGGTTTGCAAGCTAACAATCCAGCTTCTTGTAAAATGTCCAATGCATATTTTCGTTGAGAAAGAAACAAACCAGATGGGCCATGAGCTATTTCAATCCCAAGAAAATACTTTAGCACACCCAAGTCTTTAATATGAAAGCAAGAGCATAGAAATTCTTTGACAGCAGTGCAAGCAAAATCATCATTGCCTGCAAGAATTATATCATCAACATAGATGAGGAGAACTACAACAACATCGTTTTTGTGCAAAGTGAAAAGTGTATAGTCGGCTTTGGACTGCACGAAACCATAAGATTCAATAGAAGCACGAAGCTTGGCAAACCAATTTCGAGGAGACTGTCGTAATCCATAAAGAGATTTCTTCAAACGACAGACTTGGTTTGGACAACTGTGTGTAAAACCCGTGGGAACCCGCATGTATACTTCCTCATGAAGATCACCATGGAGGAATGCATTGGTGACATCTAATTGGTAAAGCTTCTATTGTTTAGCCGAGGCAACAACTAGTAGCGTACGAACACTCACCATTTTAGCAACTGGTGCAAAAGTATCAAAGAAATCCTCTCCAGCAACTTGATTGTTTCCAGCTATCACAAGCCGAGCTTTAAACCGTTCAATGGTTCCGTCAGAGAGGTATTTGATGCGAAAAATCCATTTGCACGGGATTGCTTTCTTGCCTGGAGGAAGTGAAGTAATCTCCCATGTATTGTTCTGTTCAAGGGAATCAATCTCTTTTTGCATGGCAACACGCCACCGTTCATCAACGACGGCTTCCTTGTAGGTGCAAGGTTCAGAATTGCTAGAAATTGCTGCAAGGAACTGTTGATGTTTGGGGGAAAATTAGCACAAGAAACATAATGAGCTATAGGATATTGAATACCTGAGGATTGACTGGAAAGAGAAGCAACAGGGGTGTTATGTGCAATAACAGATGTACACTTGAAGTCCTTGAGATAACTGGGTGGTTTTCGAGATCGATGGCCCCTTCCAAGAGCCTCAGTATTAGAAGCAGGTGCTGGAGACTCAGTGAATATGGGAGGAACCAAACACCCAGAAGGAGAAGCATCTTCACTATCTAACAATTGAGGTATAACTGGCACAACAGGATCAACAATAGCTGGGTCGGTATCCACAGAAGGAGCAGATGACATTGAACTCCCCCTATTCTCATGAGTGGTTTCAGATAGAGGCAACATCTCATCATTTACAAAAGGTGAAGTCATGGGCAATTTGACCTGCAAAGAAGCATCTGAAATAGGAGAGGAAGTTGCAAAAGGGAAAACATCCTCCTGGAAGACAACATCTTTAGAACAATGACAGAATGAGTGTCTAGGTTGTAAAGTCTCCACCCCTTCTTGCCAAAAGGATATCCGAGAAACAAACACCTAATTGACCTTGCTGCAAATTTATCTCTTGATTTTGGCCTAGGATGAACATGTGAAAGGCAACCAAAGACTTTGATATGATCATACGATGGGGGCCTTTTGAAGAGCTTCTCAAATGGGGTTTTGCAGTCAAGAAGAGGAGTAGGTGTTCGGTTAATAAGGTGAACAGCTGTAAGAACACACTCACCCCAAAATTCAATGGGAAGATTAGCTTGAAAGCGTAAGGCCCTTGCCACATTCAAAATATGTCGATGCTTGCGTTCCACCCTACCATTTTGCTGGGGTGTATCAACACAAGATGTTTGATGAATGATGCCCATATCAGTAAAGAGAGTTTGCAAACGTTTGTCACAGAATTCTGTCCCGTTGTCTGTTCTCACAATTTTAACAATAGTATCAAATTGAGTGCGTATCATCATGATGAATTGAGTTATATATTGTAAAGTTTCAGATTTTGCTGTCATGAGATAAACCCATACATTTCTGCTGTAATCATCAACTATGGTAAAAAAATATCGAGCACCAGTTAAAGAGGAGGTATGATATGGTCCCCAAATGTCACAGTGAATAACATCAAAACAAGAAGTTGTTTTATTCATACTGACAGGAAATACAGTACGAGTTTGTTGTGCGCGAAGGCAAACATCACAAACAGAACTTAAATCATGCTTGGATTTATTATCTAAAACAAATGGTAAAAGCTTCAAATTTTGGAAAGGTGGATGACCCAAACGAAGATGCCAAAGCTCAGAGGAAGACTGTTTGCACGCAGCCAATGCAACCGAAGGAGGAACTGATTGAACTGTTCTGTGCACATAAACACCTACCTGTTGTTTACCCAGACCAGTCGTGATCCTCGTGATTGGGTCCTGTATCAAGCAAGTAGAGTCAGAAAAAGAAATTGTGCATTGCATATCACGAATTAGCTGAGCAACAGAAATAAGGTTGCAATGAAGCTGAGGAACGTATAACACGTTTTGAATAGATAGAGATGGCGTCAAATGCACAGTGCCATGTAAAACTGAAACAAGTTGATCACCGTTTGGTAAACCTATAAAAGTAGGTTGAATATGCTTAACATTCGTAAGAAGATGAAGGAGACCAGTCATGTGCTGTGAAGCACCGCTGTCCACAAGCCATGAATAGGATTTAAATTGCTTACCAGAGAGTGCATCATTATTGGAAGAGGCAGGAGTTGAATCAACCAAATTAACAAGCTTTTGAATAAGCTCAGGAGTGAGAGATGAGAGAGTAGATGAATAATTATTGGACACAGTGGGAGCAGCAGCTGCGGTTTGAGTGGCAGGAGCACTAATGTGGAAAGTGTGATTATCATGAGTCTTGCCTCGGCCACATCCACGACCCTTAGGGGGTCTCCCGTGAATTTGATAACAAGTGGAAACATCATGGTTTTGCTTTCTACAATGACTGCAGATGATAGGAGCAATACTAGTAGAAAAGGAATTAGGTGTGTGAGCTGCATAACTTAAAACATCAGTTTTGGCAGTAGAGGATTGAGCCATATGAAACTGAGTTTCCTCTTAAACTAGAGTAGAGTAAGCCTTATTGAGAGAAGGCAAATCAGGTTGATTCAACAACTGTGTACGGATGGTGCTAAATATAGTATTGTCAAGACCTAATAGGAATTGATAAACGCGATCATCCGCCATTTCCTTTGTGATATGCTTGGTGATAGGACATGCAGCTCCAAGAGAACAAGTAGGAATGACTCTAGCAGCATCTAGTTCATCCCAAGCAGGACGAAGTTTAGTGTAGTAGGTGCTAATAGAGATGCCTTGTTGCCTGAGTTGGAACAAATTAGATTTTAGTTGATAGATTTTGGGAGCATTCTGGATGGAATAACGTTCCTGTAGATCATCCCAAAGGGCTTTTGCAGTAGAAAAATAATGAATATAAGGTTGAAGGAGGGGATCGATGGTATTGTGGATCCAACTATTCAGCATGGAGTTGCACATGGTCCAAGAATGAAATTCATCAGACGTGATATCAATAGGTTTGGTAAGGGAACCATCTATGAAAGCTAGTTTGTTTTTTGCAAGAAGTGCATTTTTCATTGCCTTGGCCCAAACATCATAGTTTGTCTCTCCACGCAGGACAACATTGGTTAGAAGAAGTCCTGGGCTATCAGAGGTAGGCAAATGGAAAGGGGACCGAGGGTCAGAGGGCTTGAGGGTAGCAGCGGAATTGGAAGAAGCCATTTGAGGAGGTTAGAAAGGATCGAAACTTTAAACTGATACCATATAAAGAATATATTTGGCAGTATTTTGTATTCTCTTTTCACTGTGGCATTTGCCAAATATATATACAAGCTGTAGTGCTTGTACGTTACAGAGTTACTGTTATTACAATTTGAATTTAAATACAATAATTGCTAATAATAACAAAAGCTAACTATAAGGAATAATGGCTAACAATTTGGAACAACATCTGATATGCAATCTGATATGCAATAATAATAGTAACAGAAGCTAACAATTAGGAATAACAGCTGTAAGAACAGATTGAGGATAAAGATCAGGATGATCTTATCCTAACACTTGATTAAGGGTAAATTATTTATTTTTTTATTAAGATCTATAAGACGATAATATTAATACCAAAATGAAAGGATGCCAAAAAAAGTAATAAAAGCATATGAAAATGACATATATTATTATTATATCTTGAAATAAGAAAATAGAACAAACTACTTTTACACTTGTAAACTATCAATATTTTTTTATTCAAAATATTTAACAAAATAGAACAAACTTAATGATATGATTTTGAATGTAATACATAGCTGGATAATGAAGTTTCAACACTAAACACATTACAGACTTCAAGTTTCGATTAGTATAACTATATGAACATAATACATAGTTGGATAATTTGTAGAAGTACTTTTCAGTAAGTATTAGTTAATATTTGGTGTACCATATTTCTTGTCTTCATTAGTATATGAACTAGAAGAACCCAAATGGTCTGGGGCACTTGAAGCATCTGGAACCTATTTTTTTTTATAAAAAAAGAATAGATACAACTTAATCCAAGCATGATGCAACTCAAAAGTTTAATCCAAGCATTATGTAGCTATTTGTAAATATGTAGCTATTAAGATCCAATCCATTGAAGTGGATATGGATTTGATCATATCCAAATAAAATCAACTTAAATATTATAATATTTTTTATTATAAATTTTAGTAATTCTCTTCACAATGCACATTTCCAGACAACATGATTCATTAAAGACACACTCAAGGTGACTCAACATTTTCAATATACTATACTAGTAACCTGAAATGCTTAAGAAAGGTTTTGTCTGCTGCAGGTTTCTAATTAAAACAGCTAAAAAATTAGATAAATCCTGAAAATTTGAATGTTCTGTTTTGCATTGCAAGTACCTGAAATTTATTACCTCTTCCAAATTTTTCTCTGGCTTGGCAATTTTTGGTGTCTTAGGCAAAAGGAAACGAGGTTGAATAACTAAGAAAAGCATAGTGAGACATTTAATAATTAGATTTTTTATCCTTTGTTACCTTCAAAGCTTTTGTCAAGGCTCCCAGTTCTTTTGAACAGTTGGTCAAAGTGTGGCTTGCAGTAAAGAACTCCCTCAAAAGAGTTGTAGTTGCTCAGCTACAGATAGATACATTAATTTGTTAGCAAACTTCATTTAATGAAAATTGCAATGTGCTAACAAGCCTTTAATACACCAAAAGGGAAATGAGGTTCCTAATTTCCTATATCATTTATCAGGATTATTATTAAATCATGGAAAGTTGAGACAGAGACATAATATGTTCTTAAGAGGAAAGTGCTTAAAGTTATATATAAAGAAAAAGAACTCTGAATTACTACTTAAAGGAAATGCTTCTAAGATTGATGTTAGTCATTATTCTGTTTCTCTATGTGTTTGGAAACATAGTGCAAACGTCATAAACCACGTTCATCAGAAGCAACTTGAAGTAACTTCCACACATTTAAGTTCCAAATCATTCCAAGCATGTTATCCAGCACATTCACATGCCTTCTAATAACCAAATTACATTCACATTTTTTAGTTGGTTTCAGGTTATTGGTGCAGTAATTATAATCAAAATAGCTTGTCTTATCACTCTAACAGAACCCTCTCTCCGCTGTTAATTTAAAACATAAGAGAATCCAAATCCTATCAATTTTTTTAAAAATCACGTGGTCAACAGTTTGATTTTTGTTGCCGCATTCATCATATTAAATTTCCCGCAAAAGGTAAAGTGGGCAAATACATTGCCTATGCTTGCCAAAACAGCTCTGTCATAAAGGGTCATTGGAGAAATAAAACCATTAATAGGCCAAAACAGCTCTGTCATAAAGGGTCGTGGGCAATTACAATATATGAATAATCAATCACAATAAGCAACAAGTACCCGAAAAACATATCCAAATTAAGAGAGAATATATTAATTTATCCAGAAAAAACAAGTTCAAAATCAGATCCTGCAAAGAAAAATTGATAAAAACCCAAGGGCAAGGGCACAGTACGTGAGAGGAATCTCGAGAGTGAGAGAGGAAATCAAAGCAAGGGCACTGTATGTGAGAGGAATCACAGGTGTGAGAGAGGAATTGGTACCTTATTTTTCGGATTCGAATTTGTGGCTCTTTGAGAGGAAGGCACAGACGCACATGAACTTTGGATTTGGGTAGGGGTGGGCATGGATTGGATTTTTAAGAATCCAATCCATATCCAATCCATATCTACTTAAATGGATTAGATCTTAAATCCATATCCATATTTTTCTAAAAACAATTTGGATTCAATATCCAATCCATTTAAATGGATATGGATATGGATATATCCAATTTATATCCATTTAAAGGTTATAGTATTTTTTATATAAATTTTAGTAATTAAACACTAAAAAATAAAATTTAGAACCTATCCACTTGAACTTGATAAAAATTACTTCAAATACTAAATGTGTTAATTAAAGTATCACTAAATGGAATTAATCATATATTTAAACTTGACCAAGTTTTATCATAACCATACTCAAGTTACTAAAATAAAATGTAATATAAACTCTCAAAACAACAAATAATTTGGAATATGAAGGGTGAAGTACAATACTGAAATATCGAAATCCAAGAGCTTATCCATCCATTCAATGGCCTATCAATTTCACTCAGATGTATCCTACGCAGCTAACAACAGGATGCTTGACTTTTACCAACCCCAATGCTACCTATGCCCAAAACCAAAATCAACAATTTATACTTAAAAATATAAAAGAAAACAGAATTCACATGCAAAGTGTAATATTAAAGTACCTTGTAAATTCCATAGTGTAAGAATTAGTATTAATCTCAAAAACTACTCTTCAAGAGAAATAATAGTTGAACCAACAACATCTTGTTGAGAAACCAACTCTATAAACAACAAAATGCTTTTTGTTACTCAATAAATATTTTAATTATAATATTACTAAAAAATTAGAAAACAATATACCTTTGTCAAAATTTTGAAGCTCTTCCAAATCGAAGTCTAACAATGGTGCTGAAGGTGTATCTTTGAGCCAATCTTGTGTACAGATAAGGGCCTCCACCTTTTCATGTGATAGAGAACTACGAAACGGATCAAGCACCCTTCCACTTGTGCTAAATGGAGACTCAGATGCTACTGTAGAAACAGGCATAGCTAATAGCTCTCGTGCTATGTTTGAAAAGATTGGAAATCGACCTGAATTAACTTTCCATCAATCAAGAATATTCATATTTGCACTTGTATCAATCCCTTCATCTAAATACTTTTGAAGCTCAAATTTGTTTGATGAGGTTAGCCCTGATGTTTGCAAAAATAGATTCCAACCATATGGATCTTTCTTGTAACTAGGTACATTTACTTGTGCTTGTTGTGTGTCATCTTGAGTCCCCCCTTTATGACCATTATATTCATTAAACAATGATTTCAAAGAAGACTTTAGCCTTGACTTAGACCCATTTGCCTTGTCCACATCAAAAAGTTGATCAATTGCCCAATTCATATATTTTACTTTAGACCTTGGATCTAACACAACAGCAATTAGCAACAACATGTTCAACTTGTTAGGATCACCCCAATATTTCTGATATTTTTCATTCATATTTTTAGCCATCTTATGTGTAGCACTATCTTTAATGTTGCAATTAAGCAAATCGTTAATCCCATGCCAAATACCTATCACCTCTAACATGTACATATTACTAGTAACATAAGAGGTACCTGAGATGCGCAAAGTGGCTTAATAGAAAATGCTCAAAAAGGGTAGAATAGCCTCAACATATTCCCAATCTTCACAGGAAGGTAGACCTATCCCTTTGCCTAACTCATTAGCATATTTTCTATCATGAAACTCAAACTCCTGAAATGCCTTCCTATGCTTCAAAGTAACATCTAACATCAAATAGGTGGAATTCCACCTTGTTTCAACATCCAAGCAAATGTGACCCTTATATTCAATGTTTTGTCGTTCAACGCACTCTTTGAAGCTCATAAGTCTAGAAGGAGATGATCTTATATATTTCACTGCAGCATGGATTCTCAAAACCGAGTTGTCAATCTCTTTTAGCCCACTGTTCACAATCAAGTTCAAGATATGCGCACAACAACGCATATGAATATGCTCTCCTTTCAAAACTAAGTTATTCCAACACAATAGCCTTTTCTTTAAGAGTTGAATTCCTGTGTCATTTGATGAAGCATTATCAACTGTCAAGCTCAGAACGCGATTCAACCCCCATTCATTCAAGCACGACTCAACAAATTTTGCCATGGCCTCTCCTGTATGGCTTCTTACTTGGCGAAAATTCAAAATCTTTTTGTGCAACTTCCAATCATTATCTATGAAGTGAGCTGTCAAACACATGTAGCTTACATTTTGAGGTGATGTCCAGGCATCAGTAGTAAGACAAACTCTTCGACAATGTTCTGAAAGAAAATGCTTCAACTTTTCCTTCATTGTATTCCATAGTATTACAATTTTACGAGATAAGGTATAACGTGACTGAATATTAAATTTTGGCTGTAAAGTATACGAATACCTCCTAAAAGCTGGATGCTCTACCAATCGAAAAGGAAGTTCAGCTTCAACAAACAACTTTACCATTTCCATTTCACACAAATCTTGATCAAACTTGTCGTGTGAAGGAGAGCTAATAATCCCGTCATTAGTTGAGGATGAAGTTATTTTTTGCCTCTTGATTACTTCTTTATTAGGGTTATTCGGACATCTTGAGACATGACAAAGCATTGAACTTGTTCCTTTCTCATAATTAATCACGGCATCACAATACTTGCATTGAGCCCTCTTATTTGACTTTGGCTCTAGTTGATTGAAATGATTCCAAGCTTCTGATCTATTTCTTCTTCCATTATGGCAAGGGGGTCTTGCAACTGTCGAGCTAGTGACAACTAGTGAAGTTGAAACTTCGATGTTCGAGACTGAAAAGTTGGATGACATCTGTATAACTGCATTCAGATTATGCACAAGTAAGAAATTCATAATGGAAATTCTGCAAACAAAAAAAAAACTACATGCATCACTTTTTTTGTTTCTTAAGGGTGAAAAAAAACAGAAAAAAAAAACAGCTCACAAGATGAAGTAAAAATCCTATTTAAGTTAGAAATAATAACAAATTAGAATTTATATCTAAGAAGCAATTCTCATCTTACAACTAATTTTATAGGATTGAGATATTTCTACAATTCTCAGCTCGAATATATATCAATAACTAAACTAAATGGCTGAAACTTGATATGAGGAATTAAGAAGAAGAAAAAAGGGGGAAAATGATACTTTCTATCCAAAAAAAGAGTGGAAAGCAAGCAAGAAGCTAACTACTCAAAAGAACAGCACAATACCTAACACTGAACGTCAATTCCACTCTTCTTGTATTCAACATAGAGACATCTCGAAAATTGATCGATGTACCTGAAACAAAGGAGCACAAAAAACCTCAAATAACAACACATATCACAAAGGTCATAATTATGGACATCTGCAAATTGATAATTTTTAGGAACCATGGCTGTTTCTTCTTCCCCCTACCCCATTAGCTAGGTTCATTAATTTATATTGCTGACAATATACTTTACGGAATAAGTGTTGTCCATGATCACTTACAAAAAGAAGAAAACAAAAACAAACTTAAAAAAAAACTTTAGAAAATTTTAAAAATACACTTAAGGGAGACATGAACTGCCCCAGTAGAAATGGAATACCATATAGGAAGATTTTTAGCAGCAAAAAGAGGTATTAACATATAAAAGTTAAGGTAGACTTAGTATGGAATCAAATTTTACGGAACTGAAATAGGAATAAATAATTGAATAAAGCCAATAAACCAAAATATGTGGATGTAACTAAGAGTAAGCAATGTATAATAACCCAAGTTTTTGTAAAAAAAAATAAAATTATATTATTATTTTAATAGTGGCGCTCGGAGCGTGAAATTAGCGCGTGGGGCGCCATATGCACTGGAATTTGGCGCCTAGAGCGTGAAAATGGCGCTGGGAGCGCCAGAAACGTCCAGAAGGCCACTTTTTTCGTTGGAATTTGGCGCTGGAGGCGTGAAAATGGCGCCAGGAGCGCCAAATCTCGGGCAGGCACCTTATATAAAGGGATTTTCACGAATTTTGGGAAGAAAAACTGGTTTCTCTTGTTCCCTAAGCCATTCCTCCATTGATGAGTTGGAAAGCTTCATAACTGCTTATCCTTTGACCTAAACACTTGATAACCAACTAGGAAAGTGATTAGAACCTCGAGATGAGCTAGATCCTAGTTTCAATCTCTCGAAAAGATAGCCAATCGGAGGAATCCCGTTCTCTAGGGAATATCCTCAGAGCTTGGATTTTGAGAAGAAAGGAGTTATTTTAGAGGCGTTCAAGCTTGGAAAAGCTATCCTCTGACCTTCCTCAACAGTCTAGAGGTAAGAAACTCGATCTTTAATCGATTGAATTGTGAAAATGATTCTGGATGAGTTATGATGAAATTTGGATAAATGAGCGAGTTGAAGTCGAAATTAGGCTTAGATTCTGTTGAAAAGTATGCTCAGGAGGTTGTTCTGATGAGGTTTGAGCTTTGAATCATGAGTATTGATAAAGTTTAGTTTTGACTCTGACATCTGTATGAGTACGAAGATTGATGTTATAATGATGGGTTTGAGCCTAGGTACCTTTACAAAAGATGTTCAGGAGGCTAAATAAACGGTGAATATGTGTTGAAATAGTCGTTCTGATAAACTTGACCAGTATGGGTATTTAACTTAGTTTGTTGAAAGATTTAGCGAATATATGCTTTGAACTAGCTTATATCGAGCGTTAGAGGGACTCTAGTGCCTTGATTAGACTAAGACAGATCCTATTGAGGATCAATGAGTCACCTGTAAGGTGATGAGTTATAGTAACCTTAAGATAGAAACAGAGAGGTTTAATGAAAAGGATTAGCCTTGTTTTATCATTCTAACGGTTGAGGACCGTTATTGATGTTTGCATGCTCTTGTGTAGGGCGTGATTCTGACATCACTGGTGGTGGTGACCACGGATCCGGGAGAGCCGGTACAGTGCTAAGAGTAGGTAAGCTCTTTGTTCTTGGGAGTGTTTCCCTTGATTGTGTTTCACCATACTCCAGAGGGAGTGATGGTTATTGTTGCGCGATTTCGGCAAGTGCACCGATCGTTTACAAGTAATAAAGTTTAGGTAAGTAGAGTATCGTCTCCACAGGGATTGGAGTGATTTTACAGCAATGTTAACCAATATGATTGAATTAGAAAATAGAAAATACGCAGAAAAGTGTTGTTGAGAAGTTTGATTGATTGTGTAATTAAAAGACAAGAGTTAAAGAAATGTACAGTAAATTGATTTAGGGAAATTACCAATGGACGTTTAATTGTGGTCAGGCGCAATCCCTTCTGATTTCTCCTCTTTCACTTGACTGGTTTGTTAATTTAATGTATACATATGATAAATCTCTTCTTTATTCGTGAAACCTAGATAACTAGCGAATCAGCCCTTTAATTTGATCAAGAACCCTAAACCTTTATGAATTCTGTCAGATTAAGCATTTAGAGAATATATCATATGGGTTCCTGTTGTGATTGCTCGGAGAATAAGTCTTTTCTATAATAGTTAATCCCTAATTCCTTAGCGAACCAACCCTTTAGACTGAATTGAAAACCCAATTCCTTAGTGAAATCTATCAGTTTAAGCATGTAAAGAACATATTATAGGCTTCGCACCCACGCATCCCTATTCCTAGGCGAAGAATGAATGTTATTCTTAACAGGTCAGAAAGTAGAACCCCAACGTTCCCATTGTGAATCCTACCCCTCAATACTTAATCGAAGTGATCAATTCCAATCAAGATAAAATAAAGAATAGAAAAGAATTAAAACAAGCAAAACATATATTTCAATACCCGTCAAGTTACAGAGGAGTTCTCATCAGTTCATGGCCTTCCCACAAAGAAATGTTTAGCCTGCCATAGGCCTCAAGAACAGCAAAGTAGAATAATTCATAGTTATGCAGTAAACTCTCTTTTCTTCTTGATTTCTAGGGTTTCTAATGATGATTTAGGTAAAGAATGATAAAAGGCTGCGGGATGATCCCCTTTAGGTATTCAGAGGCCTCATATTTATAATGATGTTTAAATTAAGGTAAGAAAACCAAAAGACAATCCTAATTTTCAAAGTCAATCTTTTAAAATAGGAAACAAAATCACATCCACGCGGCTAGCACGTGATTCCACGCTAATAGCGTGGTTCTTTTGAAAGGTTGACGCTGTTAGCGTGAGTCCTCACGCTAATGGCGTGAGTTCTTCGAATCTCCAGGCTGCTTCCAGGCTTCTTTCACGCTGATGGCGCGGATGTCACGCTAATAGCGTGAACTAGTCGAGGCTTTAAGCTTGGTTTCGTCTTGTTGACGCTAACAGCGTGAGACACCACGCTGATAGCGTGGTTTATTCGAGAGCTCACCTTCTTTCCCTGCATCTGGCGCTGATAGCGTGGGTTCCCACGCTGATAGCGTTGAACTTCAAAAATGGTTTTCTCTATTTGCTTGAGTTTTCCTCCTTTTTACCTGTAAAATGCTCAAATGTATTGAAATTAGTTCAAGGTAATTAAAATACTAAACTAGCCTAATTCTATTCTATTTCCTACATATTTAATTAAAATCTAACCTTAAACTATACTAAAAACTAGATGTGTTTGCAACACATCAGTTATTGTATGAATTGATGCATGTATATTGAAATTGTGTGTTACTATTCTGATTGGAATCATGTACTTGATACATGGATTGAGGCTATGTGTGTTGATTGATGAGATTTCTCTGGCCAGTAGAATAGAATAGAATGTATGTATATGTTTGTGTAAGTCCTTATGTGAAATGTGCCCATATAGATGGATGTAGCTTCCTCAGGCTAATGATAGAAAGTCTTGATGAGAAATGTGCCCATATACATGGATGTAGCTTCCTCAGGCAAATAACGGGAAGTCCTGATGTGAAATGTGCCCACATAGGTGGATGTAGCTTCCTCAGGCATTGATAAATGATATAGATACAGATGTGCCATGTACATGTGATGTGTTTTAATAGTCTGAGGGCTAAATGATAATGATATATGTTTTAAAAAGGGTGTTGATGAACCCTTGAGACTTATGTATATGTGGTGATATGGCTTGAGAGCGGTGATGGCTAACTTGTAATGCCAATTTTGATATTATATGCATAGAAGTGAACCAGGGGGAGGAAAGACCTCCAAGGACCCTGAGTTTACTGAGATTTTTATCTCACCCCGTGTGTGTGGGGATTATGTTTGCAGGTGAGACACAGGGAGAAGCTGAGAGATCCTAGGGCAAGAGGCCCATGCAGGGATAGATTGTACATAAACCCTAGGCATAGTTGATGAGAGCATGTTGGCTCCATTCTTTCGTTATTTATGCCTATTGTTTTGTGGTTTTGTACCCTGAGGGGATTATATGTACATTTGTGTACAGAGGATCTATATTTTGATACTTCACCATGTATAATGTACAACTGATGTTATAATGACGTCATATTTTGTTTTGCTTCCAAATTAAATTGTTTATTTTGAAATTGCTGCGTAAATGGATATAATGGAATGTTAACAAACCGGACGCGTACGGGGCGTTACACAATGACCTGAAAAATAGTGAGCTACTAAGCAAGAGTGAGGTACATGTTATAATAGAGGAAACAAGCAAGGAATTGAAGAAAATGGGGAAAATGTTTAGCTCACAATCAACATGTATTAACAAGTTACACTTTTTTTTTATCAGCAAGCACAAATCAGTTTTATTTTATTTTTTATAATAACACAAATCACTTTTATTACCAAAGAGTACCAGATCGTACTTTACATGTTACAACTTACAATGCATGACAAAAGAACAGTCCTTATAATTAATTAATCAAGTATATAGCAATACATTGAAAAAAATAAACCTCAGCAAAATATATAACTAAGTTCAGGGCAGAATCTACATATAGGAGTAAACATTTCTTGCATCTAATAACACATACCAACCAGAAAGAAGAGAAAACATGCATCTAATATCAAATTAATTAATACTGCAAACATCTAAATCCTTTCAAACTAGAGCATTTCTTGCATTTAGCAAGCAATTAATGAATGAGGCAGTGAAGGGTTGGGATGTTACTTTCTGTCTCTGACAAGTGACCTGGCTTGTTCATTGCATAAAGAAAACTAGGGAATTGTTAATTTGTTTGTTCAGGAAAAGGAGGGGTAGCTTAGATACATCCCACTGCTAGTATTTATTGAGGAGAGTTATCCAATTTTTGCCCAACTACATGACCCCAGATGTAATAGAAAAAATTGGTACCAAAGCAAGTGCCAGAAGCTTAACCAGAGTCCAATTCTATCTAGACTTGTAGGGTAATAGGTTATTAGGTTTGACTCTGCCTGTCCTCAGTAATGGCTTCGTCCCATGCATGTCTTGAAAATTAGAGAAGATAAAAAGTCTTGCTTTTTGTGTTCATTTAACCATGAAAATATCACACGCTAAAACATATATTCAACTCCTCAATTTTTTGAAAACCTTTTTAATTTTCCTCTGCTTATCTTATCCAAATATCTATATACTCCTGGACATTCATTTCTTTTTTCTTTGACCCTTCATGGTTTAAGATAAAAGAGGGTACCTTGGACATAGTAGGTACTGCAACATTTATGGTTTACTTGAATCTACTCCCACAAATAATATTAAGAAAGATGTGAAATTGAAATTTATCAATAATCAGTGCATTATGATTCCTATTGCAATTTCTCAAATCAAAATCTTAGAACAATAAAAGGGGGTGAAGGAGAAGTACCTTGGACTTCAACTCATCAAGCTTGTCAAGATTTTCATTGAAGAGAGCAACTGCAGAGTTGTTAACCGAGAAATCTGAATTTTTTTGGGTACAAAGAAACTCAAAGTAGTTGAAATTATTCTCCTTGAGATCAGAAGAAGAAACCAAATCAGATTGAAGATCAAAACCCGGGTTGACTTCAAATGCCACAACTCACAAGAGATAACACTCCAAACTTTAGATAACACTCACAACTCACAAGAGGTGCTTGCACAAGTCCACAGCCAAATCTGCAACCACAACACAAGTACACAAAAAAAATTCAATTCAGCTTGATAATAAATAAGAAGCAGCACACTCAAAAACAAACTGATAATAAATAACATGATCTCACAAAACTGGCAAAGCACATCACTAATAATAAATTACACCCTTAAGAAAACACCCAGAAAATTAAATTCACCAAGATCAGTTCACATTTATGATAATTCATAAACATATATATATATATATATATATATATATGTATATATATATATATATAATCTAAACAGATAATAATATTAACACAAAAACTTGTTTGCAAAGCTAACCAAAAAGGACTAACCAAAAATAAGAACAATAATTTACATAGACAGCTACAGCTAATGCTACCAATAATAGTGCAGAAGGAACTATCGTTGTTCATCTCCAACTTTGGATGATAGTGTCGACAGAAGCAGTTCCTGCGTATAAAACTTGTTTCCCATGTTCACCGTGGCTTGTTGGATCATCAAATCATTCACCACAGACACGCTTAACCCTTAGGTGAACCCATTTCATCCTTTTTTTGATAAAAATCCAAATGCAAGGAATCAACAGAGTGAGAGAGGAAACCAAAGGCAAGAGAGAGAGAGAAATCACACGAGTGACGGAGTAAGAGAGGAATCACGAGATTGAAAGAAGAAATGGGGAATCACAAGAGTGAGAGAGTGAGAGAGCCAGAGAGGTACCTGATTTTTCAGATTTGGGAGAGGAAGGCACAGAGGACTGAGACGCGGTTGAAGTTGTATAAAAAAATGGATTTGGATTTTTCACTTAAATCTGTATAAAAATAAAATGGGTATCAGATTTATAAATGGATATAAAATATGGATATAGTAAAAAATCTGATCCATTAAAAATAAATAAAATGGACAGGGCCAGATTTGTTATTGGATTATATTTAGATACCAGATTTTTTTGCCCACCCCTAGATTTGGGAGAGAAGTTCCAAAAACAGATTACGAAGTTATCCCAAAAACAGACTTTGGTTTTTTTTAATTAAATCTGCAACAAAAGAAAATGGATTTCGGATTTATAAATAGATATAAAATATAGATGTAGTAAAAAAATCTGGTCTATTAAAAACCTTGCCTATAACAAAGGCAGCGAAGATAAGTATATCCAGCACCGGTGAAGCAGAGGGCAAAAGGTGTATCAATTGCAAGGAAAGTGAGGTCCAAAACCAAAATGAAACAGAGAACCATGAGTATATCTCCAAATCAACAAAATAGGGAAACATAAAACCTATAAACTTTACTTGTAACCAAGGCTCCTATGATGCGAAAGTCATGTTTGGTCCAATATCCATCGCCGGTGTCTCGAGAGGATGAGTACCGAGGGGAAAGTGAAGCAAACATTAGTAAGAACCAAGAGAAAATAAGAGAGAAATGGAGAATGAAGAGAAACAGATGGACATATGAGTAAAGATAGAGGAAGAGGGTAAAGGCATGTTTTTTTTTACCTGTCCATCTTCTCTGAAAGTCATTGAGATGGCAAGTGACTCTTCTTCATTTCCCAAAATTGGTTTAGGGTTTCAAATTGAAATTTGAGGGGTGAGTTGTGAGTAAGCCAGCGGATGAATTTGGTGGAGTTTTGTGTGTGGAAAAGGCACAAATGAGGTCGTGGATGGCGGCGGCAGCCTTGAGGATGGCGGGCTGTGTGCGCCGCGGTGCCGAGTGAGTGAGGTGAGTGAGGAGTGACGAGTGGGCTTTAGGTTTTTCTAAAAATTAATTAATTAATATAGTAAAAAACAAATTACAATTACCTTCCGACAGAATACCTTGTCTTCGCAAATATTCCGTGGGAAATAAGCCTTTTTTTTTGTAGTGATGGAAGACAACGACGGTTATTATATAACCATTTTTGTATCATGATAAATAACGACGGTCATGATATAAACTGACGTCGTTGTTGTATTAATGTTCAAAAAATTACAAAATTGTCACCGATTATGCTACAACGTCGGTTTTTGAACGACCGACGTGGATGGTCCGTCGTAGAATGCACCTTTTGTAGTAGTGAGATACTGACTATTCCTATTTTATGAAGGCAAATATGCCACACTTTATGCGCAAGCTATTCCCCATGTGCATTTCAATATAATAATAAGGTAAAAAGAGGTTAACCTAAAATAAATCTGGCTCCAAGGAAGTAGAGAATACATATCTCGGCACAAACCAATAAGAAGTGCCTGATAAAAACTGCAAAAGTCATTGTCTGACAATCAATATTACCAACATCCATTCAACGCTTACTCTCACCTCAAGTGTGCAACCATTCAGCAGAGCATGTTAGAATGATTATTGTGAACGAAAAATTAAATTGCACCATTCTTAACCAAAAATACCACCAGTCCCTGATTCACCCTGCTGCATCTCCTTCCAATGCTGCTCAGCTAATGGATCTGGACTCTTTAATATTCTCCTCATTCGCCTATTTACATAATTATAGAGCATGTATATGAGTGAAATGAACAAGTAAAATTAAAAAACAATTTACCATAGGCAAAATCTTATTTGGTCACCATCAGCCTATTCTAATGATTTTAAGCTCACTATCATGCAATCTGACCAACCACCCCAAAACAAATTCAGCACAACATAGGTTTGTAAGGTGCTTGAAAAATCATAAGATCATGCAATCCTACACAAAATTTTAACTAGCTTCACAAACCCTCTTACACCATCTTCCATATCTGTATATTAAACAAAATACAGGACAATGTAAAGCAAAACAAATCTACATTTAAAGTTTAAACTATACTTTAACAAAAACATTTTTTACATGGGACCACACACAATTTAAACAATGAAGCACAAATCATTGTTAAAAAAGATAAAAAAACAAAAACAAAAACAAAATGCAGAATTATATTATGTAAATTTGGATGAATATTTGAGTAAATGACGGAATTTTTTTATTCTAGGGAAAAATATTTGAGTAAATACTTCACAGAATCCCTTTATGGACTGATATGTAATGAGCTGGATAGATCTTTATTTTGAGTAATTATTTTTTTAAAAAAATGATATTCTAAAACGCTTCTTTAGAAAACCGTCTTAGAATTATACATTCTAAGACAGTTTTTCAGAAAATCGTCTTAGAATTTTGTGGCTTTTATAATTAATTAAAAAAAGCATTCTAAGACGGTTTTTTCAAAAAACCGTCTTAGAATTCTCCATTTTTTATTTTTATTTTTTAAAAAAATTCTAAGACGGTTCTTTAAAAAACCGTCTTAGAATTTAGTATTTTTTAATTTTTTTAAATTAAAAAAATACATTCTAAGACGGTTATGGAAAGAACCGACGTAGAAATCGACATACGTAGACGATTTTGATAACCGTCGTGAAAAGTGTTGATTTTTCATGATGTTGGCTACGAAGACGGTTCAAGAACCGACGTTGAATGGCTAAAAGAACCGTCGTAAAAGGCCCGTTTTGTAGTAGTGCTCCCTTCAAACTCCTTCTAAATAGTTGTTGATGCTTCTCCTCAAATTTTACATGCTGATGCCGGTACCAATTGGTTTTTTCTTGTATGTTGTTATTAGAGTTTTAAGCGCACATTCAAACTGAAACTAATGCGGAAGCAGAAATTAAAGAGAAAGAAAATACACAAGTATTTTACTTGGTTCAGTAACTAGGACAAAATCCTTGTTACCTACATCCAAGAATAAAGAACCTGTAGACCTTTTATTACCACTAAAGAACCAAGAATCTCTACAACAACGTTCAACAAAGCTACACAACAAATCCCTCAACAATAACCAATAGGACTCAACATTACAGATAATACACAATGAAGATTACAAGAAAACAAGAACAGCTCTTTTACACAAGTGTTTAAACCAGAAAATACTAAACCTTCATTAAGTTCCTCTTCTTAGTTCCTTGCAAGAAACTACATTAGAAATATCAAGCAAACCAAGCACAAGATAGAACCTTACCTGCAATACAGACCAAACAGATACAAGAACACATGGACAAAGACCTATACACAATTCATCTACTTCGTTCTACTCACAAGGCTCAAGGTACCAGGCAAGAAATGAAACCCTAGCAGAAAAGAAGATGTACAGAAAAGGGGGCAGCGAAGCTTCGAGAATAATAGAGAGAAAACAGAAAAAATAAAAGGCTGAAATTGAAAGGCACTACATCTACTGCTACTCCACACTCACATTGCCTTCAGCTTCATAAAAGTGGCTTATATATGCTAGGTTATAAGTGAAACTCACCGTTTCACTAATGCTGGAAGCAAAAGGCTTATTGGGCTTCACAGGCCCAACAGTGTTTTTTTAATTTTATTTTATTGTGTTTAGCCCCTTCGTCAAAAAAAGGAAGACAAAAAAACATTACTATTTATTTGGATAGAGTGATATGCCCAAAGAAGCATGCAACGCTAGAGGATAATAAAAATGCAGCGTTTCTGTGATGCTACCGTCAGAGTTGCGAGGTTGTCAGAGGTGAATCAAGTCAAAATTCACTGGTCCACTATAGTTAAACCACTTGACAAAGTGGGGCACCATAGAACTCGTCATAATTAAAGCAGAACAAACTTTTACAGGTCAAGACAAACCTCGATCATTATTGAGATTCCCATGCATGTGCAGATAACTCCAATTGTACGTGTTCACATGCATATGTTTATAGTACCTTTATGAAAATATGCACAATTAGAAGACGACCAAAGACTCTGAGGATATTCACGGGTCCAATAATTAATTAATAAACGAGTTTATCTTTTTATTTTATTTTGATTTAACCAATATTTTTAAGGGCATTAATTAAAACTAAAAAAAATTAAAATATAATTGATATACTCTTCTGTAATTTCTATTACATTCCTAATATATTTCTTCACAAAATTCTTGTTATTTATGTCTTAACTGGTATTTGAATATTTGTTAATAAACCCTTTTATTTTATTTTGCAGTGGTGTTAAAACCTTTTTCAGAAGGTACTGCTATTTATTCTATTCATTTTTATCTGTAATATTTTAATAAATTTCTTCATTAAGCTTCTTGCAATATTACATTATTTATTTTATCAATTGTATCTTTAAAATTAAATTGTTTATTTAAATTATTACACTATTTATATATTATTTTTTTAATAAAATGTTTTTAAAAAAATAAGAAGAATAAATTAACTAAAGAATCAAACTATAATTATTTAAATATATATTTTTCTGCAAAACTAAAGATATTTTAAAAATTGTATAAATATATTCAGTTTATATTATTATTTAATTCAATAATTAATTTTATTAAATGCATATCTATTTTTTGCGGTGAAAATGCATGTATCTAATTTGGGAAAAAAATTGAAAGGTCAATTTTAATTGTTAATTTGTTAGTTTTTTTAGTAGAAAAGATTTTAAGACAAAATCTCTCCTAGCTAACTTTTTGACTATTTTATCTTTAATATTTTTATAAAATTATTTATTTTTCTCCTGTAACATTTAAATGTTTAATTTATTCAAATTTAATTATCCTTTAATATAAAGCTATTTACTATAACTATCAAATCATTTGACTTCTAAATTTTAATAAATTAATATTTATAAAAAAATAAATATTTCAAAATTAAATAAAATTCCAAACTATAATTACTTTAATTACTTAAAAATATATTTTTCTAAAATATCTCTGTTTAAAATTATAAAATGTGTCATTATATGTAATTTATATTTATTAGCCTAATTAATAATTAATTTGGTTAAATACATCTAATTCAGTAAATTAACTTCATAATTTTAAAATTTATCATTTAAATTTAATTTTTCCATTTCAATTAAGTTTTCTACTATTTTTCTTAAACATAGCCTGTTTTTTAATTAAAGTATTTGTAACGAAGAAAATAATTAATCTTCAGTCTTCACCTCAAACTACCCTAACCAAAGTAAAAGGACGTAATTTCCGTCTTACTGATAATGGATATCTTTCTTAGACCATTCATTTTCACAAGATAAAATGTTAGATATTGCTCTTAAATCCATAATTTTGTACTAAAATGTTGTAGAGTGCATGTCGGTTTCTACTTTCTAGCTAGCTATATTCTAATCAGGTGATGAGTGATCTCTAACCTATATTGAGTAATTAATTAATAGCGACACTTAAATGTTATCAAAATTCTAACTATATGCATTTCTCTGACTAGTACTAGTATTTCCATAAATAAATAAGCATCCTACTTGTGATTAAGAACAGGGATTCCTCTCTCTCAGTTTTGGTCAGGAGTTTGAAGAGTGTAGAAGTTGGTATCCAACAACCATTATTACAATAATAAGAGAGGATCGATATATAGTTTTACTTTGACAGACTTCTTCAATGAATAGAAAGCAGAAAAGCACACATAGATATATGTTAACAGTTTCTTCCCCGACATTTGAGCAGTTCAGGGGGCGGAGTTATTGTTATTGCAATAACGGAAACATGCACAATAATAGAGACATAGCACAACAACAGTGGGTAGAGTGAGGGAGGAAGCAAAAGCATTAGAAATAATACATAAATAGCTTGAGGCGATCATAGCTGCTTATTAATGGCAATCACCCCTGTAGAGGGCATCTGGATCAGCACATCGGCTGTTGACACCCTGACGAGCTTTTGCCCCATTGCCAATATAAGAACCGTTGGGACCCTGACAGAAGGCGGAATTACGAGGATCCTTTGTAGCTGTAGTCGGACGATTATTGTTGCATCCGGCAAGGATTCTGCGGAAGTGGGAGCTGGAGACGGTGGGAAGCTGGGAGTCCAAGTGGTCGACGTTTAGGCTGTCCTCTACAGAGCCATCGCACACTACAGTCTACAGAAGTTGTGGTGTCAATGGACTTGGACAACACAGCTGCAATGCTGAAATGTGCGTGGAGCCAAATCACCATAACCCACATCAGGAAACGGCTTGATGATTGCTTCTTCATGTCCGCTTCTCCCCTGATACAAACTCGCAAGAGATATTTCCTCACACAATTGCACACCGTATGATACCCAAACCCACCCTTAACATATAAACATATTACATATATAATAGACTAGACCCTAGTACAGCTGTCAACTGGACTGTCCTAGCGAATTTCTATTTATTTATTTTGTTAAAGTCTACGTCTTTGTGTCTTTTCAACATGTGTTGTGCACTGTAGGGAAGGGATGGTAAAGTGTATGTTTTTGGAGTTTGGACACTTTTAGGGAGAAAAAATTAAGTGGAATTCATACTTTTTATATTTTATATTTATGTTTATTTTTTCTATTTTTATCTTCTTTATCAAACGTAGGATGTGTACTTACAAAAACATTCATTTAAATGGGTATGTTAAATACTTATTTATTGAGATGGATTGACAGATATTTATTCAAAAAAATTTATAGTAATGCGGTGTATTGTAGTGTAATTTTTTTTTTAAATTATAAAAAAAAACTTTTTTCTCAAAAGAATGTAGGAAACAATTGATATTGTCCCTCCAACTATAGTGAGTCATCCCCATCCATTTGTGTAAAAAAAAATCATGAATACCCATTATGCTACAAGACACATTGAGAGAAAAAAAAAGAGAAAAATATATATTTTAGATGATTTATGATGTGATAGAAAGAGAATGAGAAAGGAAAATTAGAAGTATAGATGTTTAAAATAAGTAGATATATATATATATTTGTATATCATTATTACTGTGCAAAACACATCTAGTCTCCTTTTATTATTTCACATTTTACGTTTTTCTCTTTTATACTCTTCTTTGTTCATGTGAAAACAGGATGACCCATACCTTATCTACTTCTTTTCATTTGTTTTTAAATTAGGACCTTTTGTATTTTTAGTTCCAATACAAGCCATCATGTTTTGAGTTTGTTTCAGCTTAATAAGTAATTTTTTTAGTTCAATTATTAAATATGAAATTACAATTTATTTTTGCACAGTATTTTTAGTACTACTTTTAATTTTTAATTCGTTAAAAAAATATTATGAAAAACTAAGAACCTTTAATTGAAACTATGCAAAGAGAAAAAAAAACACTTACAATTTATTTAGTCATATTTACAATATACTCCACATAGCACCAATATAATGTCTGCACTTCTAATTGTGATTAATTTTTTATAATGATAATTAGAGGAAAATACCCAAATATTAAAAAAAATCAGAGACACAATTCAAAAAAAGTTCAAGAAAAGCTATTTTTTTTATAGTGACTTGGGACTAAGAGAGACGGGCTGAGGTATAAGGACCCATTATCGTTGATTGTTTGAGTGCAGTAGCAGCAACTGAGACCTTGTTTTCTGAGAGGAATTTGATGTCTCCAGTCCAATTCCGACCATCCCGGGTGGACAAGTTGGGATGAGCTACAGCTGATGCTAAAGAGAACAACCGGATGATAAATAACATCTTCTATGGAAAGATAAGGGAGGCACAGCAACAGAAGGAAGACGATGGCTCTCCTGAAGCAATTTGGGTGCGACTTGTGTCCATGGATATGATAAGCTGTAATCGAAGCAGCACACAGTAGCAAAACAGAGAACTCAAACGTGAATAAATCAACCAATGAATAATATATATACTTTAATTATCAACATGTCTGTTACTACTAGTGCAGGGTGGTTCGTGTCTATTATTTCTAAGCAAGCAGGAGATTTCAAGTCTAAGCTTGCTTTTGATTTATATTTGTTGTATGGACTGGCTGCCACAATGCAAGTCAAATATACAATGTGTGAAAATTTCTGCCCCGGCGCAAAAAGAACAATGATTTGTGGACATTAGGGATAGAAAAAAAAACTATAAATATAACAACTAATAAGTGATAAAAATAAATAAAGTGATTTGAAAATGTCATATAGGAAAACCTGGCAAAAAAATTAATTTATTGCATTTTTAAGAGAAATTATGAATTTATTATAGTTTTAAAAGTATTTACGCATCTATAACAACGAATCGTGTCCCTCCTCGGTGTGACTCATTCCATCGCTATTTTCGTCGCTAACACTTTTTGCGACGGAATATTGGGTGTGATCACGATATTCAGTCGCAAAAGTATTAGCGACTGAAATAGAGATCGAAATTAATGTACGCCTTTAAAATCAATTTTTTTATTTACAGTATTATTTTTTTCAATTTTTGAAATTAGTGTTGCAACCACAATATTGTGATTTTTTATTTTTTTTAACCAAAATCGTTAAAAAATTTGCAGTATATTTTTTTTAAATGTATGACTTTAAAATCAATTTTTTTTACAACTTTAAGTTTTTATTATTATTAATATACGACTTTAAAGTTGGTCTAAAAATACTTTAAAATTAGATAAAAATAACAATTAATAATATTATTACAAACTACAATAAATTTGTAATTAATTAGACTGAATATTAGCAATATCTAAATTTTTATTTAATTTCGGTCTCTATTTCAGTCGCTAATACTTTTTGCAACTGAATATTGTGGTCACATCCAATATTTCGTCGCAGAAAATGTAAACGACGAAATTAGCGACAGAACGAGTCACGCCCAGGAGTGGTGCGACTCATTGCTATAGATGCGTAAATACTTTTAAAACTACAATAAATTCGTAATTTTTTATAAAAAAATGCAATAAATTAAATTTTTTGCCAGGAAAACCTATTTAGAGTGTCTGCATATCAGTTTTGTGATTTTTTCCTGAGCCATGGCTGTTTATTGGGAAGACTTCATAGGTGTTAGTTTTCCTCGTTTCTTTGATATGTGTAGCCTAAGCCTTTCTTGTTAGGAAAAAAAAAGAGTTGTGATTTTTTTATGTTGCATTATTTAAACATAAAATGATTAACATTATTTATCACTCAAAATATTTTTTTTAGTCGAATCTTGTCAGGCTATATGATAAAGTTGATAGGCTAGGTTATTGCCAAATTATAAAGACAAGGATATAAAGCAAATAAATTCAAAGTTATTTGAATTGTTTGAGTTTATTATCATTAAACAGTTACAATAAGGCAGAAGTTGGGTCAGCCAAAATCAAGAGAAGTCTTTATTCATTAGGGAGTTAATTAGATAGTTAAGTAGTGGTCTATTCATTATGGAGTTAGATATAGTGATCAAATAGTGGTTTAATTAACGTGGACAAGTACAATCTTAAACAATTATTTCTTATCTATATTTATTAAAAATCAATCAATATAATTATTTTTCTTTTAATTTATTTATTTTATGTCTTGCTATTTTCAAATTCATTAATCCTTTAACTCTATATCTCTAAATTTTGTTATAATTCACTTTCAAAACAAATGTTTTTGAGTAACCCTTTAATCCAGGGAACAGTGGCCAGAATGCCACAAAAATTGAAAAAAATGGCCAGAATGCCACGCTAGAGAAACATTTTCCCCAAATGTCACGTGGCATATTTCGCAGTCCAAGATGGGGAAATAGGTAAGGCGACGTGGCGGTGCGTGGTTGGGCGGGTTGGACGGGCAGTGCACGTGGCGCCACAGACGTAATTTGCAGGTGTGGGCAGCAAATTACATGGCTTTTGGCAGAACGTGCCACGTGTTGGGGTAGTTCGTTGGTGGGGTGGGCAGATTAGGTTGCCACGTGGCAATTCCCTGGCATATTTCGTGTGTGGGTCCAACGAAATATGTACGTTGGCCCACTATAAATACCACCCCCCCTATCCCTGCCCCACCCTATTTCTATCATTTTCAATCTCTTTCCTCCCTAAATTTCACTCTTACTCACACTCTTCTTTCTCAACATCACTCCACTTCCTCACAAAAAGCTGGTTAGTTTTATTTTGTGCTATTTTTCAATTTTTTTTTTGTATTTCAATTGTTTAATATATTTATTATTTATATAGTTTTAGTTATTAAATGATGTTTAGGTTGGATGATTTAAAACATTAGGTTAGAGGATGATTTAAAACATTGAATTAGAGGATGATTTTTATGATAAGAAATTAACTAACTTACCATATATACATGCACTATTTATAATTGAATAATTTGAATGTCTAAAATAATTCTATTATCAATGTTATTTGTGAAGTTAGTTTCTATTTCTATATTTAATTTAGTTTGTATGTCATAATTATAGTAGTAAATAATAAGTTAAGGTTGACAAAAAATAAAATTTGATGTATCAAATTAACAAAATGTTATAACAAACTAATTTAGTATTAATAATATTTAAGTTTCTGAATTATTTGATAATTTTTAATTAAATTTATCTACTATTTTTAATTAGGTTCAAAAGCTTATTTTTTAACTAGGTTCCTATCCTTGACTCTGTTAAGGAACATTATCTGTACAGGTTCAATTAAAAATAAGATAAATATCAAAGTATAAAGATGTAATAAAAAAAAATTGATTAGAAATCCAATTTAACTATTTTAAATATTTTAGGGACATATTGAGTAACTTAAAGGTAATTAAAATTATATAAAAATATTGCTTCAATGAAGAGTTTATGCATAATGAACATAATAAATCTACGTAAACAATGTCTTTAAGTAATTAAATGATAATTTTGTACTAATTAATTAATTTGTACTAATTTTCTATTTTTTTGCATTTGAATTGTTGAATATATTTATTATTTATATAGTTTTAGTGATGAAATGATGTTTAGGTTGGAGATTTAAAATTTAGGTTGAATGATGTTTTAAAACATTAGGTTAGTGGATATTTAGTGTTTTTTTTATAATTGTTAAGTTTTTAAGATATATTATAGACATATCAGAATATTTAGTAGCTTAGTAACCTGTGTGTTGTGCATATAGTGATTTTATAATTTATAAAATAGGTATATGTTATAATTTTTTAATGTAGTAATGTATTGAATTTTTGCTAAAAAATTTCAATTACATATATCCACTTATGTGTGGAATTCCCAGGGTGATCCGACCATGCAGGATCGTGTTATTAATGTTAGGCATGCCGCGACACATGATCATCGGGCTATACCTGAGGAGATCCAATCGTGGCTTAGACAAATAGGTTTTTATCGCGTTGCACGTGTGCGCAATCACGAGGTAAGGATATTTAGTGTTGTGTTAAGTTCGAATTTGTTGTTTTCATTGTATTGTAATGTATACTTACTGTTGTGTAAATTTTTTTGTTCAGATCGACCACCACCTTGTGTCAACGCTTGTCGAGCGATGGCGGCCGGAGACACGTACGTTTCATATGACGATGAGTGAGGTGACAATCACCCTGGAGGATGTACATCATCTACTGGGGTTGCCGACCGATGGTCATGTTGTTTCTGGCCATCACGAAAGATATAACTTCCAGGCTATTATTGGTGATTTGTTAGGGGTTGAGCCGGCTGCTGGTCGGGATTTGCACGGCGGTTTGTTAGGCCTTCACTTTTTAAGGGACCAATTTGGTGATTATGCGATCCACGTCGGCACAGAAGTAGGACGCCGAAGATTCACTCGTGCATTGATATTGTGCATCTTAGGCGGTATGTTGTTTGTTGACACCGCTTCTAGCTTTGTGCCTGCTCGGTACTTGTTCTATGTGGATGATTTCCAACGCACGGGTACATTCAGTTAGGGCTCTGAGGTTCTTGCGTTCTTATATAGGGAGTTGTGCAAAGCTACCCGTGCATCACATCGTGAGATGGGCGGATGTGCTTTGTTCTTGTAGTTGTGGGTTTGGACGCGATTTCCTACCATCTCTCCTAACCTTCCCAGGGTGGAAGATCAGGATGACTTAGACCACGAGATCTATGGCCATAGGTATTGTGTTTTGTATATTAGTATTATACCATTTATTTGTATTGGGACTATATGTTTGTAATGGTCTAATTTTGTTGTTACAGGTTTAATGTATACCAGACGCAACAAACTGTGTATACAAACATTCACAGATATCGACATCATATTGATGTCATGCGCCGGAGACACATTTGTTGGAGGCCGTACAACCTTGTAGACATTGTCCATCCACCGGAGGTTGAGATGGCTCAGAGATGGATGGCAGTTTGTCCGCTTATTTGTTATGAGATTGTTGTGTACCAGCAGCCGGATAGAGTACTGCGTCAATTTGGGTTTGATCAGCATATTCCAGAGGACCCAATTAATTGTAGTGAGCTGCTGACGATCAGTATAACGGGGAAGACAGAAGTTGATTGGACTGAGCGACACACATTCTTCATTGTCCAATGGGTAGAAAGAGAATCTAGTGTGCTGCAGAACGTTCACCCTATGCGAAGAGACGATTACTTTTCTGTGAACAGTGAATACATGCAGTGGTATTACTCTGTTACACGTCGGTGGATGACCCGCAGAGCCGCGTTAAATGCACATGTGGTATGCAATTTACATATTATGGTGTATTTTGCAAGTTAATATAGCTTTTTTATTCACTAATAAAACCTTATGGGCAGACGGATCGATGCGAGACAGTTGTGCACATGCTTTCACCTGAGGCACATGAGGCATTTGATATGAGGCAGATTTACCAGGAGGCGATTCGCATGCTGTCCGCATGCGATGATTTAGATAGACTAACAGATCCTAGAGATGCTGCACCCCCACCCGTGGTTCGTCAGACCGAGGCCCCTCCTGCAGTTGTTCGGAGAAACCGTCATGCGCGTCATGAGGGGTTACCCCTACACCACTCTACTCCAGCAGTTGCAGACACACCTGTGCTTGTACCACCTCTTCCTCCATGTCCTGCTGGCGTGTTCTACCCACCAGGGTACCCGACTGGCTTATCTCAGCAGTATTGGTGGGCACCACATCAAGTTCCTGGGTCACAGTACCCCCCCCGATTTTTTGCACCGTCGATGTTGCAGTCTGAATTCCCATATCCTATGTATGCAGTTGGGCCTAGTTCCGCTGGCCCCAGTTCAATTGGGAGTTAGGTCGCAGGCGGATCGGATACATTTGCGGATTGTTATAGGCACAATGCTCCGACATCAGCTGAGGATCTAGGTATGGCTACTCCTACGGCACATTCGACTGGATTACAACTTTCTCCCAGTTTCGCATCGTATTCAACGGATGAGATATTGGCAGCTATGGAAGACAGAGACAACGGTGACCATGGTGACGATGACCCTGACCACATCTAGGAGAAATCCAGTTAGGGGAGCACGGTTTCGATGTAATCTGTCACCATACGAGCATAACATGAGTTGTTGTGGAGGATACCATGAAGACCACGAACATGATGACTGACTTCTTTTTTTTATTGATGTACGATAGACTTTAATTGTATTTTAATTTGATGTTTTATGCATGATTATGCTGGACTATATTGGACATTATTTTAGTTTTGTGTATTATGCAGGACAATAGACACAACTTATCTTTGATTTTGTTTGTTTCTTATTTAATGAAAGCGTAGTAAATAATCATATCAACGTAGTACATCAATGGTTCCGCCTGCGTGAAGGGCGGTTACACCTATTATGACCCACAAATTTACAATAACCACATGTTGTACGAGTTGTTGACCCTTCATGGGAATCCATCTCATTCTGTATGCGCGTACTCTTTGGTCTTCCTTTTTTACGTCTCAGCGACACATCTGGTATAACAATCGGTGGTCCAGCTGGTGGTATGAAGTCCTTATTTCCAATTGGATACCACTGCGGTGAATACACTTGACATTGATACGCGACATTGTATATAGGGTCAACATATTGTCTGGGATCGTGGTGTGTGGATCGACATGTTGCAATGACATGAGTACACGAGAACCTATAGCCAGTGAACTCATCACATTGACAATTTCATTCAGCTAACGAGACCGACCATTTTTTACAGCTCGTATGAGTCCGTATGTTGTACATATCTTGAACTTCAAATCTTGTCTTAAGTGAGTCAAAACAAGTGACATAGTGTGTTGCTGATTTATCAACCGTCGTCATATATTTTTGCCATGCTAATCTGGTGAAATGATTTCCTCTCGCCATTTCCTCATGGGCCTTCTGACCATGTTGGACAAAGTATGCTACTAATCGAGCGTACGTGAACCGCACAAGGGACGTAATAGGAAGACTTCGGGCTCTTTTAAGTACCTTGTTAAAGCACTCTGAAAGATTAGTCGTCATATGACCAAACCTTCTTCCCTGATCATCATAAGCTATACTTCACTTCTCATTTGGGATATTATCAACCCATGCTGCTATTTGAGGGCTTGATTCTTTAAATGTTTCTATTCCGGCATCGAAATCTAAGCGTGAGGTTGTATAAGTTGCATATGGAAACACGATGTAAAAATCAACACATCAGATCAATAGAGTAACTACATGTAAAAACATTGTCTTCTAATGGAAAGACATACTTAATTTCTTCAGTTGTTTCTTCAACATGACATTGCTAAACTTGTGATTAAAATTACTAGCCAAATGGCGAATGCAATAAACATGGTACGCCCTCGGTGGATGTCATCCCAGTTCGACATTGTTGACCGCAGCAATTATGCCTGCATGGCGATCTGAAATAAGACAAATTTCCTCTTTCTGCATAACGTGTATCCGAATGAGTGCCAAAAACCACGACCAGTTGTCGATATTCTCCCTGGAAACAATCGTAAACGCAATTGGAAGGACATAATTGTTTCTGTCAACTGATGTTGTAATCAGCAGTGTTCCCTGATATTTCCCATACAAATGGGTTCCATCGATGCTTATAATTGGTTTGCAATAATTGAAAGCATCGCAACACTGTTTGAATATCCAAAACACCCTGTTGAACACCTTAGCACTTCCATCGACTTAGTCATCAATAAAATGGTCGTTCAAATCTGACTTGTATGCAGACCCAAGAGAAAAATTTAACATGTAACCCAACCACCTTGGCAGAAACGCATAGAACTCATCCCAATCTCTGAAAACCTTCACAATGGCCTTTTGCTTTGCCTTCCATGCCTTCTTGTATGATATATGAAATCCCAACATTGTTGCTATCCTTTCTTGAATTAACCCAATTTTAACATTGGTATCCTCCCTAATCATTTATGCACTTCGGCAAACAATAATACATTAATAAATTTTAAGCAATAACCGGACTTCAATTTATTCTATTTTACGTACCTAAGATCATCGAACATATCAAATTTGATTCAAGTTGCTTGTGATCTTGTGAAAGATTCTGACCGACACATGTGTGTACATTGTTCCATATGCCCACAACCCATTCAGTGCCACCCTTTTTTTGATATGCCCTCATCCTCCACATACAACCATCAAAATGATTTTCACAAACCATTATAAGTCTTTTGGTATCACTTTTTGCTACTATGGTAGTGCGATGCTCAGCCATACAATATTGTTTTATTGCCAATTGCACATCCCGCTTGCTCTCAAACACCTGGTCGTTATATAGCTGTTGACCCATCTGCCAGTTAGGTATTTGCACTCCTTTAGACCAAAATGGAACGGTGCCCTCTCTTATATCATGAGACATATTACACATTGTTCTATTAAACCTGCAATAATTTCAAAACTATTGATTGACAAAACAATGTGCATCCATACCTGGAACCTGCAGTGGGTCTTGCATTCTGATAATGCCAGGAGAAGGAACTGGAAAAGCATGATCGAAATCACTATCTACGTCCGTATCCGATGAGCTGGATCGTGGCCCGGCACGAATTCATTCTCCATTGCTTGACTTGCTGGTGGTTGTGGGGGCGATATATCCCTATATTCATAATCCATTTGTTGGGTTGGTTGGGTTAGTAGTGGTGGTGATTCGGATACATTTCTGTCTTCGAGATTCATCGACGGCTCTCTGTTTATGTCAATGGACCCAGTGGGTTGGACACAACGTTGACTGCTTGATTATTCACCACAGTTTAATTCTGCATACAATTCGATAAATCTTGGGTTTGTTCCGTCCAATATGCATGCGTCTGTAACTAACGTTACATCGTCATCATCTACAATATCCACAGGAACCCACTGCACCGGGTTGCTCGATGCACATTTAGCAATCAATCACGACACAGATTGTCCGCGTTGTAGTCTCAACTTCTTGTAAATCATTTTCATCAGATTACGGTGACTGAATCTTGGGGGAATGCGAAATATTTTACTTTCTCCTTCAAAAACTTGACCATTAGGTTCAACATATCTACTCCTATTATAATAGACAATGGTTATTAAACCATTTCTAATATTACTCATTTTGCGTAAATTAAAGTAAAAACTAAGATAACGTCTTTGGGATTGTAAAGTGATAAAGCAAAATATAGCATGTATGGTAATTTGGAAATGGGGGTATAAATAGGAGTAAATTAGCTAATTCGCTCAGCTGAATACCAAAATAAGTAACCGCTGGCCTCTCTTGCCAATTACGCTGTGATTAACACATGTCCTGCCCCAAACCAAACTGGGCAGTCCACTTTATGTGGTGTCATTTACCATTTAGTCCCGTATATGAAATTAAGTGGCGCATGTACCTCATCAGTGTAAGCACCACGAAAGAACTCAAAACACCACATAAAGCCTAAAGGCACTGCATATATAAAGTGATAAATGTAAGTTAGATGCAGCAGGAATCATATTTGATCTTTTACATATCACGAAGGCATGCAAATTAACTCATTAACAAAATTTTACATTGGACAAAGAATGACCGGCCGGGAGATATTATCCTTTGTCATTCATCCACAGACACAGTTATGCTTCTACTCCCTTCAAACTCCTTCTAAATAGTCGTTGATGCTTCTCCTCAGTGATTTTACATGCTGATACCGGTACCAATTGGTTTTTCTTGTATGTTTTTTTTTTTATCTTATTTTATTGTGTTTAGCCACTTCGTTAAAAAAAAGGAAGAAAAAAAAACATTACAATTTATTTGGATGGAGTAATATGCCCAAAGAAGCATGCAAGGCTAGAGGATAATAAAAATGAAGCGTTTCTGTCAGAGTTGCGAGGTTGTCAGAGGTGAATCAAGTCAAAATTCACTGGTCCACTATAATTAAACCACTTGACAAAGTGGGGCACCGGAGAACTCGTCATAATTAAAGCACAACAAACTTTTACATGTCAAGACAAACCTCGATCATTATAAAGATTCACATGCATGTGTACATAATTCCAATTGTGTTCACATGCATGTTTATAGTACCTATATGAAAATATGCACAATTACATGATGACCAAAGACTCTGAGGATATTCACTTGTCCAATAATTAATTAATAAACCAGTTTATCTTATTATTTTATTTTTATTTAATCAATATTTTTAAGGACATTAATTAAAAGTAAATATATATATATATATATAATTGATATACTCTTCTGTAATTTCTATTACATTCCTAACATATTTCTTTAAAAAATTCTTGTTATTTATGTCTTAACTGGTATTTGAATATTTGTTAATAAATCCTTTTATTTTATTTTGCAGTGGTGTTAAAACCTTTTTCACAAGGTACGGCTATTTATTCTATTCATTTTTATCTGTAATATTTTAATAAATTTCTTCATTAAGCATCTTGCAATATTACATTATTTATTTTATTCAAATTTCTCCTTTAAAATTAAATTACTTATTTAAATTATTACACTATTTATATATATATTTTTTTAATAAAATGTTTATAATTATTTAAATATATTTTTTTTTGCAAAATTAAAGATTTTTAAAAATTGTATGAATATATTCAATTTATATTATTAGTTAATTCAATAATTAATTTTATTAAATGCATTTCTATTTTTTTGTGTGAAAATGCATGTATCTAATTTGGAAAAAAAAATTGAAAGGTCAACTTTAATTGTTAATTTGTTAGTTTTTTTAGTAGAAAATATTTTAAGACACAATCTCTCCCAGCTAACCTTCTGACTATTTTATCTTTATTATTTTTATAAAATTATTTATTTTTCTCCTGTAACATTTAAATATTTAATTTATTCAAATTTATCCTTTAATATAAAGTTATTTACTATAACTATCAAATCATTTAGACTTCTAATTTTTAATAAATATTTATAAAAAAAATAAAGATTTCAAAATTAACTAAAATTCGAAATTATAATTACTTTAAAATATATTTTTCTACAATATCTCTGTTTACACTACTACACAGGAGGCCTACGACGACGGTTATTTAGACCATACGACGACGGTTGTTGAACCGTCATTGTTATGCATGTCGTTAAAAATGGGGTACTTTCGACGACGGTTCTAAAAAATCGTCTTCGTTTGTTAACATACGATGACGGTTATTAAGGAAAAACCGTCATCGTATGTTGACATACGATGACGGTTTTTCCTTAATAACCGTCTTCATTTCTATTTAAAAAAATTTTAAAAAAAATACATACAAAGACGGTTATTAAGGAAAAACCGTCTTCATATGTTGACATACGATGACGGTTTTTCCTTAATAACCGTCTTCATTTCTATTTAAAAAAAACAAACAAAAAAATACATACAAAGACGGTTTTGCTTAATAATCGTCTTTGTATGTATTTAAAAAAAAATAAAAAAAATACATACAAAGACGGTTTTTAGGAAAAACCGTCTTTGTATGTTTTATTTTTTATTTTTTATTTTTTTTTTATTTTTTCAAAAAGAATTAAAAAAGACTTGAGCTAAACTATTAAAATAAATAGAATTAAAAAAAGACAAATAAGATGAATATAATACTAAGAAATTAATGAATATTATATATAAACTTTCAATTGTATTAACTTGAGCGCAGTTTGCCTGAATTATTTAGTCATAACAACCAATTCCAAAGCAAAATAAATAATAAAATGTAAATGAGGAAAACTAGAAATGTATATACTTAATTAAGACTATAAGCATTAATTAAATGAATAATTATCAATCGTACCTAACTACTTGTTAATTGCCAGCCTAAGCACTGTGTAAACCAAATTACCATGATTGCAAGTCTGAAAATAACAAACAAACATGGAATTATAGAACAGTATACATATATATGTAAATATATAGAACCAATACCACACTCAAATAGAAAAAAAAAAAGAAATAAATATATATTGTAGCTTCCCATTCCATGATTGACATTGCAATCCCTACAAAGTATAAAATTATAAAAACTATAAAATTATAAATGGGCCATGTTTTCTAACTGCAATTGCAGAAATTAAGAAATAAATTCAGACAAGACATCAATAAAGCAAGAATCATAATTTAAGAGATTTGAACAGAAAAAGGAAAAGGTCACACACACACTCACCTCCTGATCTGGGACTGATGCCTTGATAAGACGAACGAGGAAAACAAAAGGTGTTGGCACAGTCAAAGCTATCATAAAGTAACTTGTACATTCTTGTAACTAACCTGCTTAGAAGCTAAGACATGGAAGTGACAATATAATGACTAAACAGAGCACCATTAGCCAAGTATAAGAAATATTACATGGGAAAAGATGCACAGGTACTGTAACATGAAAATTGATGCTTTCTTGACATGAGATAGCGATTGGAAGTAGGATAACTCAAGCAACAGACTTACTTGGCAAGGTTTACAAAGGGTCACTCAGCAAATGTTATTAGCATTTCCATTCTTTTCCTGCAATTGAAATCCATATTATCCTAGCTCTAATATTTTAAAGCAAAACATTGTCTAAGGAAAAGAAAATATTTACCTGTGTACCAGCAAAGAGCATATTTGAAAACAGGTTTTGGCTTTCAAGAGGTTCATACAAGTATTGATTGAAAAATAAAAGGAATCATTAGTATAAACTTATAATTCAGTAAATTGTGTTCCAGAAATGCTCGTGTCACTTCAGAATAGGCAAATTCTTGAAAATATACTCTGGAAAAAATAATCTCAAAAGCTAAACAAAAAACTGCATACCACAATCCCTTTTTTCTTGGAATATTTTTATTTTTGTAAAAAAATTATGGATCAAGCAACTACACAAATAGTGATAATCTTTTATTAGTTTTGTGCACATTAAGTGGGGTACACATATTACTCATTTTAACTCATAATTTTCTTTTTTTCCTCTTTCTATCTTATGATTATATAATAAAAAAATATAACCTTATTGTAAGAATATAATTTCTGATGATGTCTTTTTAGCTATAAATAAATCTGGAATTTTTTTCTATTGAGCGGCGTGAGAATGTTACCTAAGAATCCAAGCCATGACAAAGGTAATGGCAGGGAGGACATTGTATATGGAAGAAATGAGTATAGCCATTTTGTAAGTTAAAGTTTTATATGTTAATTTCAATTGATGAGCATGTGGAGCAATATTGAAAAAACAATCTAAAATCATTACAAAGTGTGCAAAGTAAAGAAATTATGGCACCATTGTGAATTAACAACTTACAGCATATCCAGGTAGATCAGATTTTTTGGATTCCACAGATGTATTTTCATCCTGCAGAAAAAGTAGTTTCCATATATCATTAGATCAATCAAGGATCTAAATAATAATAAATCTATTTACGAACTTGGGGGAGGGGAGAAGGGGGGGTGCTTCACTTTCCAGCAGCCTTATGTCAATGGAAAAAGAAAAGCACATACATAATATACATGTTTGAATTATAAAATCAAAGAAACAGTTGGCAAGATACCAGATAACAAGTGTAAAATGGATAGAGTTATGAAAACCCTTTATAATGTCGTTTAAGTCCGCACCTCAGAGACTGATATGTAGCTCTCTGGTTGAAGTCTTGTCCTGCAAATAATACAAAGAATTATTAGATAACAGAAGATGCTCCTTTTTTAAGTTAATTTTATATGAGAAAATGGGATAGATACTATTTAAAGTTAATCTTCTTTTCTTACTACAAGAAACCATATTACAAATGATTGTTCCATTTAAATTCATCTTTTTAGAAGTTTAAATCACTCAACAAATGCAAGAGAAAAATGGAAAAGCTTTTATACATCTTGACAAACATATATTTCCTTCTTCCTAATACAGGACATAAAGCCATAAACTGAAGGGTCATCAGGAAGCATAAGGTTCAATTCAATCACTACACATTTCACAATATGTGGAGAATTCAACCAAGAGAACCAATAACAAATGGCCAATAGTAAAATAAACCCTGAAGTAGCAATAATCCAGAATAAGCACAGATTATTCTCACGCAAGCTAGAGCTAAATTTCAACAAGCATAATGTTTATCATTTCTTTAGTTGTTTTTCATTCAGGAAAAGAAAAAGTACTGTGAATCATTTGTTACACTATAAATATTCCTTCCCCACCAGAATCAAAAATCTTTTACCAACCTATTGGACCAATGTCTGTATGTAACAAATAGGATAAACACAAGCATGACAAGAATCAATGCATAGAATATAACAGTGGTGGCACTTATGTGAGAAGGCCCCTTATTCCTTTTGCTTTGCTGTAGCAGAGTCTGAGATTTGATCCTCCCCATTTAGCCTAATTATCAGTTTCAATTCCAGTCAACAAATCAAAACCAAGCCTTCCAAGTGAAAAACCAATCAACCAAAAGAAAATTAATAACCTACATTGATCTTTAATGCAAATCTTTATTATGCAAATCATTGAGATGATGCCCTAATTATGATTGGAGAACAAACAGAGATAGAAGAGGAGTTTGGTTACATCAAAGACATGGCAGCTGCAGCAAAAGAGATAGCAGAGATGGAGTTTAAGTTGGGGCATTGTGCAAGAGCGAAGTTCACAGAAGCGAAGATAACAATCCAATATGAGGTCTTAATATCTTTGCAATCGGGACAAAGGGTATCATGAACTTTCTTCAATGACTTGCCCCCAGTAACAATATAGACAATGCACGTGCCAACTTCAACAACAACTTGTTGGGGAACCACAATCCAGAGACCTAGTTTTTCTCCGAAGGCATGTTGTCCCAACTCATGGTACCTATCAAATCTTTTCCCGGGCACCATTTCGTGCATCTCAACCATTTGCCACAGGGTGTAGAGGGTGATAACCCATGACAAGATAAGCACGGTAGAACCGGCACCCCTATTATTTTTAAATGATGGTATTAATGATTAGAAACACAAGTATGTTCAATTAAAATCAAATGGAAGAAGATTAAAGAAAAAGTAATTCATGATCCGAATCATGTGATTCCGATAAATCTTTATGTGACATATAATTGAAAAATCCTAATCAAACACACACACATGTATTCTTCTTCCTCCTTTGGAGAATGGATTGTGACAAGATCAGGGAGGGGAGTTTTAGGACCATGTTTCCCCTTAGGATCCCAATTAAGCATGACCTTCGCCTTAATGCCAGGAACACTCTATGAGGCAGCAATAAAATAGGTGTGGTGTAGAACCTTAAAGTCACTTAAAGTCAATAACACATGCATTATATCACTTACCTCAAGCATGATCTTCACCTTAAAGTCACTTACCTCAAGCATTATGTCATTCACCACATTTCTCAATGAATTGGGTGATTGGAAGGAATGTTTCTACTTGGTTATCAAATCCATGAATAAAGCCCACATGGACATATATAAAAAAAAATCCACTATATCTGAACTTAACAACTCATTCATTAGCAACGTCAATGAGGATCAATCACCTACCCTTCCTAAAGAGCAAGATGCAAAACAGAGAACAAAGACATGCACATACCAATGGAGAAAAAACTAAACCATGATTTATTAAAAAATCCAAGCATGTTGTTCATTTTCATAACAAGACACAATATTAACCCCTCCCCCACTCCCCACCCCAAAAAAAGTAATAAAGCATCTCCAACTCAGTACCAATTTTCTCAAAAAAACTTCTTCAATATGGTAAATCGAGTAAAATATATAGTTCAGAGAAATACTATAAGCACAAGATACTTACAATAAGCAATAAAAAAAATTATATTCACTTTACTTAATAAGCTCCATACCGTGAGCTTCCTCTATCATTATTGGCTAGTTGTGTTAAAGCACATCAATCTCAAGCATTGTTGTATGCTTCTAACTACCTTGATAGCCACATATTCTCTGGTTTGATGGTCCAAACATTCCAAAAAATATGAATTGGGGAAATAAAGAAACCCTAATTTAATATGAATTGGGGAAATGAAGGAATCTTACCTCAAACGCTGAGGGAGGAGCTGCGTCCCACACGACACGAGTGCGTTTCAGTGTTCGTTCCCTTTCCATGTGAATTTTTTCGACAGCTACCATCGATGAATTAGTAACCTCGGATATCTGCGAGCAAAGAAGGTTCAATCTATGAAAAGGGAAGAGAATGAAGTTGCAGAGAAACGGAGGAAGATTCACGCTCGATCTTGGAGTGGTAGTCGCAGATGACGACGACGCGGTCCTCATTGTCGCAGCTCTCGCCGTTCTTGTAGGCAAAAGAAATAGAATGAAATTAAAGTGTCTGTGAGAGAGATAGACAGAGGGATAGGGTTTAAAAAATTTCAAAGTTGATTATATTACGAAATTGCCACCGCGCACACATTCTAAGACGGTTTTGGAAAACTGTCGTCGTTTCGCTGTAGTAAAATGTGCTTTTTGTAGTAGTGTTAAAGTTTAAAAAAAATGTGTCATTATATGTAATTTATTTATTTTAGCCTAAATAATAATTAATTTGGTTAAATACATCTAATTCAGTAAATTAACTTCATAATTTTAAAATTTATCATTTAAATTTAATTTTTCCATTTCAATTAAGTTTTCTACTATTTTTCTTAAACATAGCCTGTTTTTTAATTAAAGTATTTGTAACGAAGAAAATAATTAATCTTCAGTCTTCACCTCAAACTACCCTAACCAAAGTAAAAGGACGTAATTTCCGTCTTACTGATAATGGATATCTTTCTTAGACCATTCATTTTCACAAGATAAAATGTTAGATATTGCTCTTAAATCCATAATTTTGTACTAAAATGTTGTAGAGTGCATGTCGGTTTCTACTTTCTAGCTAGCTATATTCTAATCAGGTGATGAGTGATCTCTAACCTATATTGAGTAATTAATTAATAGCGACACTTAAATGTTATCAAAATTCTAACTATATGCATTTCTCTGACTAGTACTAGTATTTCCATAAATAAATAAGCATCCTACTTGTGATTAAGAACAGGGATTCCTCTCTCTCAGTTTTGGTCAGGAGTTTGAAGAGTGTAGAAGTTGGTATCCAACAACCATTATTACAATAATAAGAGAGGATCGATATATAGTTTTACTTTGACAGACTTCTTCAATGAATAGAAAGCAGAAAAGCACACATAGATATATGTTAACAGTTTCTTCCCCGACATTTGAGCAGTTCAGGGGGCGGAGTTATTGTTATTGCAATAACGGAAACATGCACAATAATAGAGACATAGCACAACAACAGTGGGTAGAGTGAGGGAGGAAGCAAAAGCATTAGAAATAATACATAAATAGCTTGAGGCGATCATAGCTGCTTATTAATGGCAATCACCCCTGTAGAGGGCATCTGGATCAGCACATCGGCTGTTGACACCCTGACGAGCTTTTGCCCCATTGCCAATATAAGAACCGTTGGGACCCTGACAGAAGGCGGAATTACGAGGATCCTTTGTAGCTGTAGTCGGACGATTATTGTTGCATCCGGCAAGGATTCTGCGGAAGTGGGAGCTGGAGACGGTGGGAAGCTGGGAGTCCAAGTGGTCGACGTTTAGGCTGTCCTCTACAGAGCCATCGCACACTACAGTCTACAGAAGTTGTGGTGTCAATGGACTTGGACAACACAGCTGCAATGCTGAAATGTGCGTGGAGCCAAATCACCATATCCCACATCAGGAAACGGCTTGATGATTGCTTCTTCATGTCCGCTTCTCCCCTGATACAAACTCGCAAGAGATATTTCCTCACACAATTGCACACCGTATAATACCCAAACCCCACCCTTAACATATAAACATATTACATATATAATAGACTAGACCCTAATACAGCTGGCCCAGAAAATTTATGAAGGGTGGGCACCCGAGGATGGTAGTCGTGACGGAGGCCGGCCCGCAATGAAGCCGGAGAAGCAGTTGCCTGAATAACTAATATTATTTGATTAAAAAAATAGAAAAGAAAAACTGCATTAAGTAATAAAATGGGTGCAGAAAGCAACAACCAGGCCCAAATAAACAAAACACGTATATATCTTCTTCTCTTCCATTCTGGTGCCGCCCCTAGTCTTTCCTGGTATGGCTTCTCTTCCTTCCTTCTGCTGCCTCTCTTCCAACACAACCTACTGCTTAAGCAAATACATTGATGTTTAACATTCTGCAGTACATATTTGTGAGTGCAAATGAGTTATTAGATACTAACCAAAATTTAAGAGTGGGCACCGGCGCACCGCACTTGCCGTCATGCCTCTGTCTCTAGCTCACATGATGGTCGACGAGTAGATTCAAGGGTGGGCACTTGCTCCCCTTCTCTTCAACGTGGATCCGCCTCTGACAATTGGACTGTCCTAGCAAATTTCTATTTATTTTTTTTTGTTAAAGTCTACGTCCTTGTGTCTTTGTCAACATGTGTTGTGCACTGTAGGGAAGGGATGGTAAAGTGTATGTTTTTGGAGTTTGGACACTTTAGGGACAAAAAATTGAGTGGAATTCATACTTTTTATATTTTATACTTATGTTTATTTTTTCTATTTTTATCTTCTTTGTCAAACTAGGGTATGTTTACTTACAAAATACTTATTTATTGGGATGGATTGACAGATATTTATTCAAAAAATTTATAGGAATGCGTGTGTATTGTAGTGTATTTTTTTTAAAATTATAAAAAAAAAACTTTTTTCTAAAAAAAAAAATGTAGGAAACAATTGATATTGTCCCTCCAACTATAGCGAGTCATCCCCATCCATTTGTGTCAAAAAAAATAATCATGAATACCCATTATGCTACAAGACACATTAAGAGAAAAATATATATTTTAGATAATTTATGATGTAATAGAAAGAGAATGGCAAACGAAAATTAGAAGTATTTGTGGGATGTTTAAATAAGCAGATATATTTGTATATCATTACTACTGTGCAAAACACATCTTCTCTAGTCTTCTTTTATTATTTAACATTTTACGTTTTTCTCTTTTATACTCTTCTTTGTTCATGTGAAAACAGGATGATCCATACCTTAACTACTTCTTTTCATTTTTTTAAAATTAGGAACTTTTGTATTTTTAGTTCCAAGACAAGCCATCATGTTTTGAGTTTGTTTCAGCTTAATAAGTAATTTTTAGTTCAATTATTAAATATGAAATTGCATTAAATATTCAATGAAAAAGCTTGTCATTGACAATAATTATACTCAACTCAGAATAATATTATCTCACATATAGAAAATATCTCTAGTCCATACTAAAAACTATTTCTAGGTGGCATACAATGACGTGAACACAATTAGCCACATGAGTAATGATCAAGTACAACATTGTTTATGATAAGAAACTAAAATGAACCTTTTTCAAATGAAATTTTTTTAATGGGCACCTCAAATTCTTATGTAACAAGAGAGTAAAAAAAAAAAAAAAATATATATATATATATATATATATAATATGATAAGATTTTTTTATGTGATAGAAAGAGAAAGATAAAAAAAATAAGATGAATTGATAGGATATTTAAAATAATACGATGTTTGTAAGTCATAATTCTTTTTAAATTTCACCGACAAAAAAATCACTTTTTTCTTCTAATTTAGAGGACTAAAGCTATTAAAAGCTAGTTTGACAAAATAGACTTATTTGGTATATGGGCTTATTTTAGTAGCTTGTAACTTATTTTTATAATTATTTCAACTTATAAAAATAAGTTAGCTTATATATAAGCTACAAATATTATTTCACTGATTTATTTGAAATTTTATTTTATCCTTTTTTCAATTTAAAAATTCTTTTTGCCTACTTAATCAATCTCACATGCACATGCACAAGACAACAAAATAAAAATTTGCTATGAAATTCAGAACTCAACCTTTTTTGTTTAATGTCAAACAATTTTTTTTATTTTTTTATCAAATTACTTGGTTAATAAATCAAAGTTGATAAAAAAATATTACAATTATAAATAATTTTTTTAAATATAATATTATTTAAAATATTTAAATATTAAAAATTAGAATTTTAATAAGTTATTAGATATTTGATATATTTGACCTAGATTATAAGTTATTAGAAACAAAAAATCTATTTATCTAATCTAATCTAATAATATAAAATTTGGGAATACTTTCTTAAATATGGTATCCACGTGGCGATCAAAAAGAAGCTCTCAGGGTTCAGAGTATACATGTCAACTAATTAAATTTGAATTTTATAATTTGGACATATTTGGTATAATTATCAATCAATCAGCATAAAAATTAATTGTAATTTATTCTGATAATATATTTAAAAATTAATTACCTCCATAGGTCTTATAAGTGGATGGATGGATGAATCCTTAAATAGGTTAAGGTCTTTGCAAGTCTTATCGAGATAATTTATTATCCACGTTCATTCATTTTCGATAAAATCACACTTCTATCTTCCGCATGATTAATTCAAGTCTCCCCAAATGGTCATAGAGTGTGACTATATTAAGAGATGTACTTGGGTTAATCGCTCAAAAGGTGAAATTTTTCGAGAGCAAAGAGTCAGTATGACATAATATGAAGTTAGACATGTGCATTGATAATTGAAACCGAAGAATAATGTGTTACTTGAAGAGTTGTATTAGTAAGCAATTGTTGGAAAATTGGGGATTTTTATATCTTTTTAACATATTGATTTTATATGTTATTTTCTTTTAAAATGATTTTATGTAACGACCTAAAATTATTTTATATATTATATTTTTATTAAGGGTAAATTCTTTAGAATTGTTAAATAATCTAATGTGTGACTCGTATTATAAAATTTCTTAAACATTTTGAGGTAAAAAAAACTTGATACATATATATATATATATATATATATATATATATATATATATATATCATATTTCATTACATTTTCCTTCTCTATTACATCATAAACATCAGATTTTTTTCAAATACTGTTATTTATTTAGAAAAATCCACAACCCATATCCCTTTTCAAACATTTTCTCCAGTGATATCCTCTTCACTGATCACAATTATGGAATCTGTGGCCGGGTTCGGATACACAGGAGCAAATTGTAAGAAGGGGTTGTGTAGATTAAACACCTCACTAAAAACAGAAATGGGAAAGTGAGTTCCAAAGTAGATGTGAGCACGCAGGACGGGCTGCATAGTTATAACATAGCAATTTCTGTTTTCATCTATATACCATGCTATGTCCGGAGCATCAAGGAACAGGATGATTGATGCCATCAAACAGGTTAATATGTTAGTAAACCATCCATATATTCAAATGAATCCATAATATTAATATGCAAATGTATGAATGTATGACATGAATATTTTCAAGGTGCACATGGCCTCTACATATCATACTGTATGTAGGAATGTTGCGCCGTCTTACCCTAATCATACATGAAATTCCATGTATTTGCACCTGAACTTTATATCCCATTTCTGGATGTAGTATCATAGGTCCATGTTTCAAAATTCTCTTGCAAAACTTGAAAACATGAATCAATCTTATATAATTACATCAATAATCCATAACTGAATAAACGTATATTTTCTTGGAAAATATTTCCATCATATCATCTGTATCAACAGTATGATTGTCTGTTGTAATAAACTTGTGTTGACTGTGTTAATCGATTATTTTGCCTCTGTAATTAATTACATAAGGCTGGATATTGATAAGGATGAAGTGAGACCAAATATCCGGGATGAGTTTATCTGGAAGGGGTGTATACACTTTGGATGGTTAAAACTTATGTAGTTGTGTTCAGGTTGGCCGGGATGTATATAACCTGGATGGCTATAGCAAGGATGGGTATGTGCGGGTTGGCCGGGATGCATATAACCTGGATATCTATAGCAAGGATGGGTATGTCCGGCTTGACCGGGATGTACATAACCTGGATGGCTATAGCAAGGATGGGTATGTGCGGGTTGGCCGGGATGCATATAACCTGGATAGCTATAGCATGGATGGTTATGTCCGGGTTGACCGGGATGTACATAACCTGGATGGCTATAGCAAGGATGGGTATGTCCGGGTTGGCCGGGATGTACATAACCTGGATAGCTATAGCAAGGATGGGGTATGTCCGGGTTGGCCGGGATGTACATAACCTAGATAGCTATAGCAAGGATGGGTATGTCCGGGTTTATAATGACCCTGCGATAATCCAGGTTTGTATGACCGGGTTGTCACATAAAGGGGTGCATTTTGGAACTCGGATAAGAAAGGGGTATGGATAGCATCTCTTCAAACCGAGTTCATGTGATCGGGTTGTCACAGAAGAGGGGGTGTATTTTGGAACTCAGATAAAAGGGGGTGTAGATAGCACCTTTTCAAATCCGGGGTTGTGTGGTATGGTAGTATTATAGGAAGACCGAGTTGGTGCATGACCGAATTATTGCCACGTAAGTGGTATATACATATACATAGCACTTTTGGAGAAAAACGCTGTTGTATAATAAGGAACCCGGACAAGGAGGGAAAGAGCGACCGAGTAGAGAACTCGATTGAGCTCGTATATTCCTTTTTTTTAGAGACCGAGTAGTGATCTCAGTAGAGCTCGTGTCTTCTTTTCTTTGAGGTCCGAGTTGTGATCTCGGATAAGCTTGGGTTATCTCGGATGAGCTTGTGTGATCTCGGATGAGCAATCGGGTAGTTATCTCGGGTGAGCTCGGAGGAGCTCGTATGTGGTTGACTTGTAAGAGCTACTAGGTAGAGAGACCGGAAAAGCTCGTAACCCTTTTTTTATAGAATTACCGGGTTAAGGACTAGAAGAGGTTGGGGATAAACCTTGGGCTTGTGAAGTACCAAGGTAGGAACCCGGACGTGGTTGGGAGGAACCTTAGATTTATGAAGTACTAAGGTAGGAACTTGGATTAGGTCGGATGAGGTCGGATGAACTCGGATGAGGTTGGAGGAAGGCGGAACCTTTAACGTATTATTGTATCAAGGATGGGTTCTTATGCAATCGATTACATAGACATTCATAATCAATTAAACAGTCAGTACTTGCTATTTAACCCAGACTTAGCTTTGTGGTTGGAATGAGTGCCCAGGAACCCGGGATATGGTAGTAAGGTTGCACTCAATATATATATATATATATATATATATATATATATATATATATATATATATATATATATTTAAATCCAACCCAGCAGTAAGGTTAGAGAACCTGAGTAGTCACACATAATATGTATATGAGATATAACACACTGACTTGCCAAACAGTAGACCCAACCCGGCAATCAAATATCTCTGCAAAGTCACTTTATACAGGTGACATGTGTTGACTCTTTGCTTGTGTTTTGATGCGGGAATGTTCTCATATTACTATGTGACACGTGTCAATTTTTAGGCTATATAAGATATGCATGAGTGAGATATTTTGTAATAAACTAATTCCCACCGCCTCTGCTAACAACACTTTCTCTCTCATATCTTATTTCCTCCATTGTTGTAGTGAGAAAAGCTTCATGGATAACCTTTTCTTAACTTAAAAACCTTCACATCCAACGTAAGGATTGAAGAGTATCATCATATAAACTAGTTTCCACCCTTTGTTAGTGGTAAAAACCATCAGGCGAGGAGGTCATTTCTCCAAAGGAAGTTAAAGTTTCAACCTTTAAGAGATAGAAGACACGTTAAGGATATCTAAGCTTGGAAAAGCTATCATCTAGTCTTCCGTGTGGTTTTTAAGGTAAGATATGTTAATTTCACCGTATCTTTTGAGTTTGGGATTTTAGAGGAAAAATGACCCATATGAGTTAGGGTTGGTTTTGGGCGGTGTTTCTTTGGAAAAGTATGCTTAGAAGGTTGTTGTGATGAAGGTTCAACCTTGAAAGCTAGCTTTTCTGGGTTTTGGATATTTTGTTATGCCTAGATAGATCTTTGTGGGGTTACAAGTTACTTGTTGGTGGTATATGTTCGAGATCTAGGAAAAGAACTGGGTTCTTTTCATGAGATGGTTGAGAACCGTTTTTGATATCTTTCTTGTCAATGTAGGGCTAGATAAAGAAGATACCAATGGTGGTGAACACGCGGCTGAGAGGATCGGTGCTGGAACAAGAGAAGGTAAGCTCTCTGTTCTTGGGAGTTGATTCCCTTGATTGTGTTCCACCATACTCCTGGGGAGTGATGGTTGATGGATATCATGGTGCATGTATTTACATTGTGGGTTATTGTTTTTGTTGGTTGAAAACATACATGTATTGGAGATGTGCACTGGTGTCTAATTTGTATAACTGGATATACAATTGTGTACGCGGAGTGCACTGGTTGGCTAATTTGTACGTCAGGATATACATTTGTGCATGTCTTTGGTGGAATTCACATGGAGTCCGAGGTCTGGGACCTCAGGCGGAGATACGTGATGTGTACGCAGAGTACAGTAGAAGATATACAAGAGTGCACAATATGTGTACTGGCTGTCTAACTTGTATATCGTATATTGTCGCAACCTATTTGGCCACGACGGGGACGGCGATGAAAGAAAAGAAAAAGAAGGATTCCCAAAAAAGGGAAAACTTGAGATGGAGTCGTGACCAACGTTTATTTAAGGAAAACGTCAGAAAAAACCAAAGGATAAGATAAGGTATGGTCTACGATTTTAGAGAAAAAGAGTTCGGGAGTTATTTACGTACGGGGAAGGTGTTAGCACCCCACACGTTCGTCATGAAGACGACAGCTTTTAATCGAGTGTGCTAAGAGTAAAGTGACTTTTTAATTATTTATCTTCCCTTAAAAACATGACTTATCTTGATTTTATTTTTGTTTATTTAGAAAAGAAAATATTTTATATATTTTTTTGTTTTTTAGGTCGACAAGGGGTTTGTCCTTGCTCCTACGTGTTCCCAAGTGCAATGAGGAATCAGACTTACGTAGTTCTTTTTTTGAAAGATTTATTTTAATTGCATAAAAAAAAAGAGAGAGTCGTTAAGGAGTTGGACCTTGAAACGACGTTGAATTTGAAGAAAAAGCGAAGAGAATAGCTTAAGGCATTGGACCTTGAAGCGATCTTAAATTTGAAGAAAAAGCGAAGAGAATCGCTAAGGCATTGGACCTTGAAGCGATCTTGAGTAATATGAAATATATTTTTTGAGAAAAAGGAGAATCGAGTGATCTTTTATTTTAGTATTTTGAGCCTTTTTTAGAAAAAGATTTTGAATTTGTGGTAAACTCTATGAAATCAAGCATGTCGGAGACCCAGCATGATATTCACAAATCTATCCGCGAGTTATTGAAACACTAACAAGCGAGTCGAAGACCCAGCATGGAGTGCACGAAACATAAGCGCGTACTAATGAATAATTGACATAATATTACGTAATCAAATAAATCAAAATGAAAATAGAAAGGGATATAATAGAAGTGGGGAGTACAGTAAGTAATTAGGGATGCATACAGTGAAGATAGGGGGTACAATCAGCATAAATTATTTAATTACAACATGGGCCAGGCCCAGCAGATAAGTGGTGCATTTATGAAAATGGCGGTGCAATTAGCAAACTATGTACTGCCCAAACATGGGCCAAGCCAAGGTGCTGAGGGGTGTGCAATTATTAAAACATAGGTGCAAAAAGTATTATGAAATTCATAACACTATTGGATAGGCCCAATTGCTGAAGGTGTATACTTAGTAAATTTGCGAGCGCAAAAAGAAAGTTAGTTTTTTTCTTTGTGGTCAGTTGGGCTAGGCCCAATAAAAAAACAAAAGAAACAAAAAGACGGTGAACTTATCAAAAGCGGGGTGCAAAAAGCAATTTCGGTTTTTAAGGGTCGTAACCGAGTCAAGGGGACCCGGCCCAACCCGTTTTTTCGTCCCCTCCACAACAACTGCGCGAAAATAGGGTTTATCCATATTTTGGTAGATTCATGGCTTTTTAGGCAACCACCATGGAGGCTGGTGGTGGGGAGGGCCACCACAGTGCAGCCGGCGGTGGTTGGCCGGCGATGTGGCGTGGTGGTCACCGGAAAACCCAAAACGGAATAGAAAAAGAAAGAAATAGAAGAGGAAAAAAAGAAGAAGAAAAAAAAGTAAACATAACAGCATCCATGAAGCTATCTACAGCAAACCACAAGCATTTTCTTCCTCTGAACGAAATTAGCAGCAACCCACAAAAATAAAAAAAGTGAAAACGAAAATAAAAAGAAGAAGAGGTGACAAGAGGTAACAAGAAGGAGGCTGTGAAGGGAGAATGAGACTACCTGAGTAGTCTCCCCCTTTCTCTGATGGAGCCCTTGGTCCCTCTGATTTCCTCGAGATTCGTGTCTTCTTTTCCCTTGTAATTTTTTTTTCTACTGTTACCCTTTTTGTACTTTTATACCACTGTTGCATCTTTTAACCTAATGGGCCTTGGCCCTTTTCCTTTCTTTTCTACTATCTGCTGCACTATTTTTGCTTTCTGTTATCTTTTCCCCTTTTTTTTTTACTATCATTATTTATTTATTTATTTATTTTTTTAAACTGTTATATACTTTTATTATTTTTTCTTTTATCCTTTTTTTTACTATTTTTTTAATTTAAAATAATAATAATAATAATAATAACAATTTTCTTCTCTTTCTTAATGTAAGGTCAGTTAAGCATATAAATACTTAATTAGAGATTAAAGTTTAGCCTACCTCCAATAAGTCTGATGAACTAAGTAGGAAGTGGATTAAAAAGTTTTTACGTAAAGTATATAAGACGGGTAAAGCTATGGTTTAGGCAGCCAAAGGTGATGGAAAATAAAGAACTTAATGTAAAGAGTGAAGGCTGAGAATTTCGTGCAGAGATTTCTGAATGCAAGACTATTTATACTAGTTTATTTAGTTGGGTTTAAATGAGCTAATTGAGTTATAACCGGGTTAGGATTTAGTTTGGTTACAAAGTAACTAACCTTGAAGATATTTATCCTAAGTTAATCATAACAAATATTCTTTCATTTATGGCTTAAGGTACGTGGAACTTTACTAAAAATATGAACTTTAGTTGCATATATCCATATGTTTGTACTATATAAAGCAAGATTCTCTTCATTTGATGCCTTTGAAAAATTATCTCTTAGTCATACGTAATTTTGCTGCCATGCGTATTTCATATTTCCTAAAAAGTTTACGTATGACTTGTGCTTGACTGAAGGTATTCATGTTATTAAGCAAATATATCTATTGCACCAATTGTTTAATATTTTAAAGAAAGATTCCATACATTAATGACTGTATAATTAGGTGGAAGGCTTAGTACAATTAACCAATTTTTTGATTGGTTCTATAATATTTGGCTAAGCTTAAGTCTTTTACGTGAATTTCTTTTAGATTTAAATAAGTTTTTATATTTTTGTAACCAATTATTATCATGTCTTCATAATTTAACTATGAATATAACTTAAAATATAATTTTGAGGATGTTACATTTTACCTTTACATTTTCTGTTGAATTATGGTGATTGTGCTATTTGATACTAAAGCAAATTATGATGTAATTTTTGAGGAGCATGTCACCCGTGATTGATGTGGATTTGGTGATGAACTTAAGGACGAGATCAGACTCTTTGTCATTTATTTATGTTTTGTTTTGGTGGGACCCACTTAAGGTTTATATATATATACATGAAACTATGTTGTATTTATTTCGTGAATTGGATTCTTGAGTTTTATTTGGAGATTTGCTTATGATGTTTGATAATGTAGTATCTTGAAGCACAGTTACCTTTAATGTTTTACGACCTAAAAAACTTTTTTTTATCAATTCAAATTTGACCATATAGATTTTCAAAATTATGTTCAAGAAAAATTTTATAATCAAGCATAATAATTTTTCTTTTTTTTTAACATTTAATTCCCTTCTAATATTTTCCTAGTCATTATATCAATGAAAGTGGTAGAATTCATGAATCTTATATAGCTAACAAGATATATGTAATATTTTTAGCTATATGTAATATTGTTATATTTCTTTCTTTTATATGTCATTGTATAACATTTGAACTGCAGTATCTTGTGTATCCTTGGTAACTCCGCCATTGCCTACAGCGAGGATTCTGCAGAAGTGGGAGCTGGAGATGGTGGGAAGCTATCCAAGTGGTGAACGTTGAGGCCGTCCTCTACGGAGCCATCGCACACTAAAGAAGTAGAAGTGGTGCCATTGGACTTGGACAATTTTGCTGCTATGCTCAAATGCTGAAATGCGTGGAGCCAAATCGCCATAACCCACATCAGGAAACGGGTTGATCCTCGCTTCTTCATGTCCGTTTCTCCCCTGATACAAATTCGCAAGAGATATTTCCTCACACAATTGCAAACCGTATAATACTCAAACCCTCCCTTAAGGCCTTAACATATAAACATATATAATAGACTAGACCCTAGTACAGCTGCACTGTCCTAGCGAATTTCTATTTTTATTTTTTTGTTAAAGTCTACGTCCTTGTGTCTTTTTCCACATGTGCACTGTAGGGAAGGGATGGTAAACTGTATGTTTTTGGAGTTTCGATACTTTAGGGAGAAAAAATTGGGCTGATTTTTAAATTTAATATAAATTAAATAATTAATTAGCAAAATGGTGCAAATGGGAAACTATTTAGGGATTTGGGGTGGCCAAACACGCCTAGCTTGGGCGTGTTTGGCCCCCTAAACCCCTATAAAATCCCCCAAAGTTTTCACTTTTTACCATTCACCTTCTCTCTAGAAGTTACTCTGCCTTCTCTCTAGAGCTTGGAAGGATTTTTCTGAAGCGAAGCCCTGCCGAATTTTCTGAAGCGAAGCGCTGTCAACAAGTAAGTTTGTCTGCCTTTTTATATTATTTAAGCTGTTATATTTTATAATTAGATAACTGTTAAGATCGTATGAATTTGTTAGCGACATTTATGTTAGATTCATAAGGTGTTAGTGCTCGGGTTAAAGATTTAGGGTTTAGGTATTGCGGTTTAGTTTTAGGGTTTAGGGGGTTAGTGTTTAGTGGGTTAGGGTTTAAAGTGTGTGTGTGTGTGTGTGTGTGTGTGTGTGTGTGTGTGTGTGTGTGTGTGT
>QARZ01040457.1:58457-70553 GCA_013407115.1 Glycine latifolia
ATTAGGGTTTAGGGGTTAGTCTTGGTGAAGTTTAGTTTAGGGGTTATGGTGTTAGTGTTTAGTGGGTTAGGGTTTGGGGTGTTTAGGTTAATGGTCAATGGTTTATTGTTGTAGGGTGTTAGTGTTTAGTGAGTTTAGGGTTTGGGGGGTTAGGTTAATTGTTTGGTGCTTAGTGTAGGTGGATTAGGGTTTAGGCTTGAGGTTGGTTAGGTTAGACGTTATGGTTTTAGGTGTGAGTGGGTTAGGGTTTGGGGTGTTTAGGTTAATGGTTAGTGGTTTATTGTTGTATGGTGTTAGTGTTTAGTGAGTTTAGGGTTTGAGGGGTTAGGTTAATGGTTTGGTGCTTAGTGTAGGTTGATTAGGGTTTAGGCTTGAGGTGGGTTAGGTTAGACGTTAGACGTTATGGTTTTAGGGGTAAGTGGGTTAGGGTTTGGGGTGTTTAGGTTAATGGTTAATGGTGCTTAGTGTGGGTGGATTAGGGTTTAGGGTTTAGGCTTGAGGTGGGTTAGGTTAGGGGTTATGGTGTTAGTGGTGAATGAGTTAGGGGTTAGGCTTGATGGGGTTTAGGTTAACTGGACATTTGGGGTTTAGGGGTTAGGGTTAGGCTTGATGAGGTTTAGGTTAACTTGACAATTGGGGTTTAGGGGTTAGGGGTTAGGCTTGATGGGGTTTATGTAAACTGGACATTTGGAGTTTAGGGTTTAGGGTTTAGGGGTTGGGGTGTTTTGTGCATGGTTTTGTTGAAGGTTTAGGACTTCGGGGGTAGGGTGTTTGTTCTAGGATAAAGCAAATGTTTTGTTCTGTTTACGGTTTATGTTTTTTTGTCGGTAGTGTATATTTATTTTTGATTTTTTGGCTATAAGATAAATAATTTTGAATGCTTTGTAAGATCGGTATATTATTTTTTAACATGATTTTTTATTTTTTGTTATTAAGATACTTATTACATGGCTGATTCATCTTCCACTGATTCTCCGCGCTCTGGATCCGATCATGAGGGTGGGTCCATGGATCCGACGGCCTATGTTGTTGCTACCCCGTATAAGTGGGGTGCTTTGCGTAGGCGTACTCAGTGCACCCACGTTTCACAAGTTGTGTGAAATGAGGGCACAAGTCGAGTGTTGAAGACTCGACGTGGTAAAGTGACAGGGGGCCACATCACGACGATATACCTGACGTGGTTTCTGATATGTTAGGTCATGCTGGTTTTCTACATGTTGCACGTATGCGACATATTCAAGTATGCAAGTATGAAATGAGTAAAATATTTTAAATTTTATAACTGTACTTGTTAATTGATATATGTTTGTTTTTTTAGATGGATGCTGAGCTTATTAGTGCTCTGGTCGAGCGATGAAGACCAGAGACTCATACCTTCCATATGACGCAGGGAGAGATGACCATCACGTTGGAAGACGTGGCTGGTATTCTAGGATTGCCCATGGAGGGCAATGTCGTTACTGGAGTGACGGTAGCCGACTGGGACACCATCATTGAGGACGTTTTTGGTCACAAACCAGAGGAGGACACGGAGCTGAAAGGTGGATATTTACGTCTGTCTTTCTTTGACAGACATTTTGCGCACTGGGGTGAGGTGCCTCCCGAGTTGGAAGCTGTGATGCGCTTTACGAAGGTGCACATCGCTCGGCTTATTGGATCATGGCTACTGAGCGACAGATCCGGAGGGAGCATGGTCGCAGCACGGTACGTCCCGTTGCTTGCTGGGGACTTCGAGGACATTGGACGATATAGCTAGGGCTCAGCGGTCCTCGCACATTTGTTTAGACAAATGTGCGAGTGTACAGATCCGCGCAGAAGTGACATTGGTGGATGTCATATGTTGCTTCAGGTGTGGGCCTGGCTAAGATTCCCACCCATCGCCCCAGCTATTCCGCTGCCGACTCACCCGGAGTGGCATTTTGGACACCGGTATGTGTGACTATATTTTGCTTTGTTGACAATTTGTTAAATTCAGTCCTATCCTATACTATTCTAACGTTTGTTATTTTGAAATTAGGTTTAATAGTTTAGGCCGATTTAAACCACACGAGCTGGTTCTATATAGGATGTCATTAGATTCCCTCAGTCAGGACGAGGTACATATAAATTTTAAGTGATTGGAAGTTTTCATTCATGGTCCATGTCGTTACATAATTATGTGTTGATGTGGTATATGTAGGTAGTCCGGCAACCGTATGGAGACTACCACTTTCTTGGTGCATCCTAGCATGAACGACTGTTGTGGATGGAAATTAGTCCTATTATATGCTTCCACACAGTTGAATATTCCCAGTCGGATAGATGCATGCGCCAATTCGGTAGGGATCAGCCAATCCCACGTGCTCCCAGGAAGCTGAAGGGTGTGCATGACCTTTCCCTCCGCGGTAAACGAGAAGACAACTGGGCCCGTAGGCTTAGACCGTTTATTAGGCGCTGGGAGGTTAGGGACCAGCACATTGACCTTCCCCCCTGATTCAGGGGTTCCTGTCACCACACCATGAGTACATGGTTTGGTATAGGGAAAATGGGAAGCGTTTCATCACGAAGCATGGTGCCAAGACGGGTCGTGGTGTAAGTTTTGTTAACAAACATTATTTTTCTATTTATATTCATGATGCTAGATAACATAGTTCACACTGATGTTTTCATTTGTTTATTTATAGATTGATGGGCTAGAGACGTTGTACTTTGCGACACTCCCCCCCAATGTCTCGGCCTTAGACACCCAGTGGGCGAACCAGGAACTCGGTCGCTTAATGTCTGTGTTCGCAGAGACTTGTCGAGTGGAGGAGGCAGGCCCACATGCACCCGCGTCGCAGCTTCTGGATGACCCACAACTGTCTGCTGCAGTTGGCCGTCGACAACGAGAGGGACATGGGCTAGAGCGTCGACGGAGACCGATGCAGCAGGTTGATGAGCCCATTGTATGTCCCAGGCCTCGCACTTCTGGTATTTATAGGCCTCCAGTTATGTCAGCGACGTATGGGACGCAGACATTCTATTACGAGGCTACTGAGCAGGGGGGCACGGACTACGCCGGATTCAGCAGTGAAGCCCATATGCCTCCACAGGCTGACTCGCAGGCGCAAGATGTATATTTGCCTACTGCAGATGATGTTGCGCATGATCCCGTCACGTCTGGTGACTGGAGTAGCACCCACATCGACGACATGTTGGGTTCTATTGATTGTAGTTTAGCAGCCTGTGGGGTTTGGCCATCACGACAACCATGTGGTAGCGCAGATGTGGACCATTCTATGCCGCTGTATGCAGAGCACGACACTCCATGTCGACCTCCCTATGTCCATACGGATTATGCAGGCCCATCTCAGGGACCCACGTCCCAGGCAGGCCCATCTCAGCCAGCGCCCTCTGAGCCAGGCAATTCTGAGCGACCGCAAAGACGAAGGCTACCTGATCGTCAGGCGCGTAACCGGCAGTGGCCATCACCTTCTTAGTTTTGTTTTTAACCTTTATGTTAACTTACATTTGTTTGTAACCTTTATTTTAACTTACATTTGTTTGTAACCTTTCTGTCTAATTATTATTTAAACATGTGAACCCCAAAGATATCCGACTAGAAATGCTGTGAATAACACAAATTGTTAAAAACAACTAATTAAAAAAGTAACAAAACAGAGCATAAAGGTGTCATTCCATCTGGATATCCGGTTTGGTAAAGGCAGCCAAAATCTCAATTGGACCAAAACGTTTCCAGTAGTTAGATTCTGCTAACATCTTGAACACGTCTTCATCGGTAATCAACTCTTTAATGTCATATTCGATTGCGGTGTCTGAATATTGGGCATGGGCTGGATGTCGAAAAAACAATTTTCTCACCACCTGTGACGTGTGAATCCCATTAGGGGGAACCCCGACAGGTACAACTTCCTTGATGACATCCTTGAGTCTTTCAGTGGTGCAGCCTAAAGGAATTTCGAATCGTATTGGGTTTGTTCCAGTAAAGGCATACCCAATAAAATCCGCTCCTCGTGGTATTTTCCACTTGTCGTTGTAATATAGCATTGCATCATGTTGGGGGACAATGTTCTCACGAAGCAGGTTGAGTATACCATGCTACATAATATTTCTATTGGGCCAGCACCCGACATTTTGTCATTGCACATTAACATTGTGCAAACATCATCATCATTTGTCAGTTGTAAAGAATGAAAAAAAATAGTGCTGACCTGCATGTAGGGATGGTTGCCGGTAGTGAATCTCATCAACAACATGGCCATTGGTTAGCAGTAGGGTGTCGTGTATCCTACTCTTCAGTGTCTGAAAAGAACAGTCATCAGGAACTCGCATTGGTATCGGTGAAGGACACTGAAAACAAACACCAGTTTCGTTGTGTTTCATTGATCCATTTGGAAAAAGGAATGCTAATTTGGAGTTAGCAATTGTCTGACTGCTTGTTTCTCCTAAAAATGCCATGGTATTCAGCTTGAATTTAGCTTCTGGAGGTGTCCGGTGTGGTAGTGGTGTCTTGTGTGGGTAGTGGTGTGTTGTGTGGTAGTGTCTGCCTTATATAGGGGTCAATGACGCCCTACTTAGGCGTGTTCGACAACGCCCTTGTTAGGCGTGTTCAGTCACGGCCTTATTAGGCGTGTTCAATGACGCCGTTGTTAAGCGTGTTCAGTCACGCCCTTGTTAGCCGTGTTCAATGACGCCCTTGTTAGGCGTGTTCAATGACGCCATTGTTAGGCGTGTTTTGTGACGACCAATTTGTTAGGCGTGTTCAGTCACAACCACTTGGGTTTAGGTCGGTTCAATCATGCGCCTTGTTAGGCGTGTTCAGTCACGACCAATTTGTTGGGCGTATTAAGTGGACATCATGTTGGGGATGTTCAACGACGCCGCATGTGTTAAATTAATTACGTGCATTGGATGGAAAAATGGACCCTTAACTAGCGCTTCCTCTTTGGGGCCATATGAAGTAGCAACAACTACTTCTTCGTTCTTTCTGCAACCCCAAATTGAAAATGATAACAAGAAGAAGCATAAACACAACACGTCATAGGCAAAAATGAAAGGTTGACTGGGGCACGTTGGAAAAAAACCAGGGATCTTTACACGTTGGACAAGTTGACTAGGGCACGAGACACAAGACAACAACAATGGGACGGAGGGATTCTACAAATTGATTAGGGTCAAGAAAGATAAACAGAGTGATTGCCAACTAGGTCGTTCTTTATATGATTTGGGAATTTGCATTTACAGAAGTACTCGGTGACCGAAAACCACACCCTTGTTAGGTGTGTTCAACGACGTATTTGTTAGTCGTCTTCATGTATTGTTCGCATTTCCAATATTCAATTTTTAATATAGTTCACATAACGTCGTACGTGTAACGTAAATCATGCTAAATAAAAAATAAATAAAAATGGATAATTGATGTCCAACTTTATAAATCAAACACACATAACATACCACTGATCAATCAAACATAATTACAAAATCATGAAACACCACCCCGAGTAAGACAAGCTCTACGATTATGTCCAACTTGCTTGCACAGACTGCATTTAGGAAGTCTCTGAGATGTTTCGACTTCGTCCATCTCGTTATGTAGTCTAGTGGACCTTGGACGACCCTTTGCACGCAACATTGACCTGTCAGGAATGATAACTGGATCTTCACTCGGGGGAATAGCAAGTTCATTACCAATTGGCTGCCAAGGTAATGAATAAGCCTGAACTAAGTTGGTTACCAGGAACACATCATCCACATATCGCAATGGATTCTGCCGTATATATAAAGTAGCAACCGCGGCGTGGCTACAAGGGTATTTGAAGGCCTTAAACTTGCCACACTGACAAAAATGCTCTGTTAGGTTGACTGAATATGCCCTCTCCCAGCCATCGTCCACCTCAAACGAAGTTTGCTCAAGGTTATATGTGGGTACATTATGCCCTACAGCAACGGTCTGATTATGCCTCAAAGCATCAACGACATTTTTACAATGTCGTTATGAATGCTGAAGCTGTTTAGTGGCCGCCTGACCCCTGCTCACAAAATATTTAACCAAACGACTGTATGTGTGCTTCACCATAGCAGTGATAGGCATGTTCCTTGCTCCCTTGAAGACCTTGTTGACTGATTCAGACAAATTTGTTGTCATATGCCTATACCTTCTCCCCTCGACATCATATGCACGAGTCCACTTTTCCTTAGGAATGTTGTCAATCCATTCTGCAACCTCAGGACTGGTATCACGAAATCGTGCAAACGCTATGTCGAATTGAAGCTTACAGGGAGTATAACCTGCACAATTAATAAAATAATTTACATTAGTTGGCTAACACATTTATGTCGGCTTAATAAATGACAAATAATTGTGCAAACATACCCAAAGTCATGAGGGTCTTCTTCAATCTAGCATTCTTGAATCTTTGATTGAAATTACTGGCAATATGACGAAGGCAAAAAACGTGATGCGCAAAAGGTGGTTGCCAACCAGCATGATTTTGTATTGCAGATATAATACTCTGGTGTCGATCTGAAATGAGACATATATTTTGCATTTGGGTTACGTGGAAGCGAATGTTAGTAAGGAAATATTCCCAAGCTTCCAACGTCTCCCCCTCGACAATGGCAAATGCCAGTGGCAGGCATTCATTATTTCCATCCTGAGTCGTGGCAATCAGAATTTTCCTTTATACTTGCCATATAAGTGAGTCCCATCAATTTGAATCACCGGTTTGCAAAATTTGAAAGCCTCGCAACACTGTCTAAAAGTCCAAAACATGCGCTGAAATGTAACACCCCGGACGTGTTATCATTAATAATATCATAAGCGCGCTATCAGCGTTAAACAAACGCAGTACGGAAGCGAGAGAATCGTTTTTCTTGATTACATTATGCATAGAATAAAAAGACACATATAACACAAGCCCCTGCTGATTCAGGTAAAAACAAACACAACATAGGCAGAGATATAAAAACAGACAAAACACACAGAGATAGTCAGGAGGGAAACCCCATCTGATACATCAATATATGTACAGTGTAACTGGTGTACACTCACACCAGGCCTTTATACAGAGAACTAGACAGAGAGTAAACAAAGGCTCTTTTAGTCTTCATCTGCAGCCTATGATCACTCCAGCACACTCAACGAAGGCCGCCTTCCTGTGGTATCTCCTCATCTCAAGAAGTACCTGAAAACCACAACCCACAATAGGGGTGAGACAAACGTCTCAGTAAACTCAGGGTTCTGGGAGATCTTCCCTTACCCTGGTTCACCTTAAAGTATACACATAAAACCAAAGCAGAAACGAGCTTAGGAAATCATCCTAGCTCTCATAACCCACTACAGGGTAACATAACCATATACTCTCAGTATCAGAGGTATCACACCTCATCCTGGCTCTCACAGCCATCTCAAAACCATCTAACAGAGCCAAGCCAGAATCATGGCTTCAATATCTCATATCGGCTCTCATAATCGTCTGACAGAGATCTCACAGAGGTACCTAATCATCAGTGTCAATCACTGGACACTGTATATACCAGAGAGGCACTGCCTCCAATGCTATATATATATAGCATGGCCTGAGTCCACCACTCAGGACTTCATACACACTGCCTGAGGAATCTCTCCACTCAGGACTTTACACATAATGCCTGAGGACTCTCTCAACTCAGGACTTCACATACACTGCCTGAGGAATCTCTCAACTCAGGACTTCACATATACTACCTGAGGAATCTCTCAACTCAGGTCTTCCCACAACACATGCCTGAAAGAGATCATCTCACACCGGAGGCACTCACCTTTCAGGACTTCCCTCTGCCTGGGGAGTCATCCACAACGGGAGCACAGTCCCACAGGACTTTACTCTGCCTGGGGAGTCATCCACCACGGGAGCACCGTCCCACAGGACTTCTAATCACGGTCTGAGAGAGATCATCTCACACAGGAGGCACTCCATCCCTCAGACTGTCAACCACATGCCTAAGAGAGATCATCTCACACAGGAGGCACTCAATCTCTTAGGACTTCCAATCACATACCATCTGTCCTACCACCATAGGACTCTATTCTACTGGCCAGAGAATCTCAGAACTCAGACACTATCACAGTGTCTATTTATCCTCAACACAGACCACCACCATGGTCTTTATCAATCTCAGCATAATCACTTGAGGATACTCACTCAGGACTCTCATCATCTCTGCCTAAGGAGGAACATCCATACAGGGCAATCCACCCTTAGGTCTTTAGGCAGAGAGCAGTGGCACCTCCCATAGAATCTCAGCTATTCCAGGGAGTCCTCAAACTCTTCCTCTGGCTAGGGAACCTCAACTAGCCCGATACCATCTCAGTATCTTATAGATTCCATCACAGATCATTCTCTGATCTGTATCTCATCAAAGCCATGGAACACCTCACAGTGTTCCTCCATCTCAGGCCCAAGGCCACACCTGAAGCCACAGGTGTCAAATACCCTCACACTTTCTCAGTGTCTATCCTAGGGTTTATCATGTATCACAATCTCTGGAACAGCAGGGGTTCCACCCTAAGCATCATTCATCCAGCCTTCTAAGCTTATCTCGACACATATCATCATCAATAACAGGCCATCACGGCCTTTCTTTCTCAGCATGCACAATACATATATATATATTCAAACATGGCATGCACCCATCACCCACTTGGGTGGCAAACAAGAGAAAGAGAAAGACATCACAGAACGATGAGCTTACCTGGCAAGCCGTGCCCCTCAGCTTTAGCCTCAACTGATGGTCTGCTTCTCTGACATCTCGGTGTCAAGCCCTAACCAGGCATACAAGCACATATCACAGACCATACAAGCATATATTCATGCATAAGCTCATCCAGCAGTCATCCACTGCCTCTGGGAAGGAACCAGAGTTCTTTCCCTCAACCCGAGTCATCTACTCCAGGGTTCATCAGGCTTATCCACACAAGCCTTCCATAGACCCTCAGTGGTCTATCTCAGGTTCATCCATGGCCTCAAAGTCATTCCAGACTCAAACCAAGTCATTCACCTAGAGCATTTCAGCTCTCTCAATTCAAAACCTCAGGGTTTCTCAGGGCTTGAACGGTCTGAATCACAAGATACCGTTCTCAAGGCCTCTCAGGCACATCAAGCCCCTCAACATGGCTCTTGCATGTCTCAAATCAAGTGACTCAGTTCAAGTCACACATGCCCAACCTAGAGCCAAAACCAAAGTTCTCCAAATCACAAACTGAAAGCTAATCCTTCCTCCTCACATGATTCTAAACACATCTCTCAACTGGACCCAGAGCTAATTCTAGCTCTATCAAAAGTGGGTCACTATTCATCAAAACCCTTAAATCAGAAATTAACCGGAGAAACTCGAGTTTCTTACCTCAGAACTGCCGAGGAAGGCCTCTGGGCTACTCTCCCTAGCCTTGGTGCACTGAACCACCGCCGTTCCTCGCCCAATCTCGAGTTCTCTGCAGCTTTCTCAGAGAAGGGGTTTTCAATGAATAGGGAGGAAGGATTTTGGCTCAAACTTAGTTTCTAGGAGGTTTACTAGGCTTTGGAAGGTGTTTGGGGTCACAAAGCATGGCCATGGGAGCTTGGGAAACTCTCCAATGGAGTTCTGGGCGCTGGAGGAAGAAGAAGAAGCAGTTTTTGCAAGCAAAAACGCGAAAATGGCCTTTTATAGGCCCCCAGCGAGAGTCCCACGCTACCAGCGTGGCCCCCCACGCTACCGGCGTGGAAATCCAGTGGAAAATGACTTTCTGGAGCACTTCCCACGCTACTGGCGTGGCTCCCACGCTACCGGCGTGGCACTATTCACAGGCAAAAAAATCCGTCGCAAAATCCGTCGCTAACGCTTTTTCTGACGGAATTTAGCAAATTTAAACTTTTCTTCCTTTTTCTCTTAATTACTAAACCTAGGTTATTATACTGAAACACATGCTTACCTCGTACCAGTCGATGTGCCACATAATAAGCATTGGTTTGAATATCATAAAAAGAACCTGGTGAAAAACGAAGCATGTAGTTGCACCATCTCGGCAAAAATGCATAAGAGTCTTCCCAATCCCCATAAATCGTTGCAATGGCTCTCTGCTTCGCATACCATGCCTTAGAATATGAAACTTTAAATCCATAGCTATTGGTGATACTCTCCTGAACCAATGCAATTGACACGGCCGGTTCCTTCTTAACCATTCCTGAAAATGAAATTGTAACATTCACATTAACAACAAACCTTAACACAAAATAAGATTTGACTACTTAAGCAAAAATATTAAGTTCATACCTACTACAAGTGAAGAAATAATATCAACATCAAGTTGTCTGTGATCCTGTGTTATGTGGTCATTCAGACAATTGTGTTTTCCACCCCATCTTGAAACAACCCACTTCTTACCGTACATTGGTTTAAACACCCTAACCCTCCAAGGGCAACCATCGTTGTGAGCAACACATTTCATGGCAAACTTGTCAGGCTTGCTCTCAACCACAATTGCTTCTTGATGCTCCCTCATTAGGTTCCGCTTAACTGCAATTTGTGCCTCCCTTTTGGATGGAAATTCCTGTTGAACAAACAAATCGTCCCTTAATTGCCAGGGACCTTGCACTGAATCCGAACCTAAAGCCGAACCGGTAAAAGATTCTTCTTCGCTTGGGTGATTCCAATCAATATATTTGTAATGTGGAATTCTGTCCCAAAAAGGAATAACCGCACCACCTGTAAATACAAAACAGTTGAATAAACATACCATGCAAACTAAAATACTATAGTATACAGATATACAAATACATACCACTTCATCATTCATTTAGGTCATGTAACATACCTTCAACAGGTTGTTCCGATTGCATTGATCCAACGTTACGCATTCTAGACGACCCCACGTCAGGGTGTTGTTGGAATGCAGTTGCATACACACCAGAATCTTCATCATTATCGGACGCACTTACATTCTCCTGAAAAAGACGATCTTTCATTGCGATATTTTCATCATCGTCATCATCTTCATCGTCATCCATAACCCAAGTTGGGTTATGCGAATCTTCCTCAGACATGTTTACACCTACAACACCATACGATGATGCAATATGTGCAGAATTCAAAGCGACTGACCTCCTGGGTAAAACAACATCCTCTGCTACGGTATAATCCACATACAACTCTAAAAATTTCTTCCTTGGCTGATTCAAAAATTCTTCAATCACCATTTCCAATTCTTCATCATCCTGTATTGGAAACCCCATGTATTGTTCATTCTCCCATAATATTGCCGTCAGCAAAGTGATACATGGCTTGTCATTATGCCCTAATTTTGGACGTATCTTCTCATGCAAATCATCCAATGTTTTTTTTTCGCTTGATACGTGTCATCATTTTCTCCCCTTCAAAGGCAATACCTGTTCGCCCTTCAATTTTGCTTCCATTGAAAAAAAAGACTACACGAACACACTCCTCATCACCTGAACTCATTTCCTGCCCTCAACAAAAACAACAACCTCAAATTTTAAGAAACAATAAAATAAGCTAAAAAACATAAACCCTAAAATAAACGCCTGAACCACACAAATGCCCAAAACCCTAACTTATCAAACATAAACCCTAACCCCTAATCAACCCAACCCAAACAGTACACCATTCACCTAAACCCCCCAAACACTAAACAATAACACCATAACCCTTAACCTAAACCGACCGACAATAACCACTTAAACATTAACCTAAACCCCCCAAACCCTAAACCCACTAAACAATAACACCATAACCCCTAAACTAAACTCCATCAAGACTAACCCCTAAACCTTAATACACACACACACACACACACATACTAAAAACCAACCCATTAACCTAAACACCCCAAACCCTAACCCACTAAACACTAACACCATCACCCTTAAACTAAACTCCATCAAGACTAACCCCTAAACCCTAATACACACACACACACACACACACACTAAAAACCCACCCATTAACCTAAACACCCCAAACCCTAACCCACTAAACACTAACACCATAACCCCTAAACTAAACTTCGCCAAGACTAACCCCTAAACCCTAATACACACACACACACACACACACACACACACACACACACACACACACACA
>QARZ01040458.1:0-46413 GCA_013407115.1 Glycine latifolia
CATTATAGGTTGGTTTTGATTAGAATTGAACTTGATTATATGGTATGCTTGTGAATGACACTAGTATACATAACCATATCCACTTCTCCGACTACGTGGTGGCAACCGGAGACTTGGTTGGTTATCCAGGTCACTGTGGTGCTGCATTCATGGGGTGATTCTTCCGCATTTCCCACCCATTCATGACCCCATCTCGGTATGAGGAGGCTTATTCCCAGATTCCACCAGTGTCTCAGCCTGCACCATCCCAGACCCATTCCCATGATGCTGCTACTGATCCACCCACACATTTAGGGTCCCACACTGATGTCGATGAGCAAAGACCAGTTCATGCCGTGGTAATAATTGTTCAATTTAATTATCTGAAATTTAATAAACGTTTATTTATTCGTAATCCATTGGTTATCCATAATAATTATTTTTTTAGCATGTGTGCCAACGTGTTGCTGAGGGCCTCCAACAAATGCTTGACATGAGGATGGTCACAGAAGGCACAGATGCATACTCCATGACACAACAACTCCTGCATCTAGTCTGAGGTGTGACTGACTATGGCATCGTCTACACTCGAGCTAGACGGACTATCAGACCGCAGAGGAGGCCTTCTGGTGCCCGTGATTGACATTTATTTTATTGGACATTTATTTATTCGAGATGAGACAAACAATGTAATTATTGTTTAGTTACTTAGAACACCAACTGACGAAACATGTTTTTAATCATTGATCATAGTATATCACTGAAGACATACATTTGCATTGTTAAATCAATGTCTATACATCTCCTAAATGAACATATTCTATGCGCAATTGCATCGATTTAATATTCAATTGCATTCGATCAATGTAATTATAGGGCCACTGTTGAGCTTCGTTGGTACAGTGACTAGCCCACAAACATGCCGTCAAGGGTAAAGGACAATTGTCTGCCAAGGAAACCTGCTTTAAACAAATTGCAACATAAATCATGACTTTGGTAAAATAAAATGTATGCATCAAAATTAAACACTTTATCTCTTACCTTAACAAAATGGTTTCCAAACACATGACTAATGCACAAAATGCGATGAACTCGAGGATCTCTAGGTGGTTGACTTCTTAGAGGGAAGAACATCATACTTTGCTGGAGTGACAGGGATACTACAATGATGTTATATCTTGATGCAATTACATGACCCATATCTATAATATCCATCCACTTATCCATCGCAACCTGCAAATTATCAGTTAATCAAATATATTAAATACATTTTGCTTTTCAAGTTTGGCCAAAGCATCTGAAAGAACAACGATGTTTTACCTTGGACAATCCATCAACTAGTAGGGACCGCTTTAACATTTCAAACCTATGTATCCCACCAAACAACGATATATATTGATCGGTCCATTGTGCAAGTTCTTTGAGCAGATGATTGCGTACCAAAGACCAAGCCTCTTCACCATAACCTAATGAGGCAACAATTACTCGATATCCACAATTACCATCAGCTTTTACATCAGTTATGTCTACAATAAATTTCTGCATAAATGGATGAAATTGATCGAGCATAGGAACCCTTCGGTTTTTCATTACAACATTGGATGAGGAACTGCACTGTTTCGGGGTAAAGCAACTATTTTGCACAGAATGTAATTCATCCACATACTCAAAGTAAGATGGGTCCCTTCTTGTAGACCGTTCGTGTTTTGTGACGGTCTTCTTCTGAACACCTTTTGTTTTGACCTTATCAAGGGGAGGACACATGGAATTCAAATCAGGGTATGCAATTTCTTTAAGCTTAGACTTGAGTGTCATTTTTCCACAAAAATCAAATATTTCAAAACGGTTAGATATGGCTTCGATATCATCCGTTATGCTTACTTGGTATTCATCTGCACCATTGTCCCAATAGTTTAATCTCTGCCAAAACATATGAACAGTGTAATTGGAATGCTCCCAATAACATACTTAGACAGCTCACATGCACAAGGCAAACCATACGTTGTTCTCAGCACACATCCACAACGAGATGGGTTTTTTCCAGCATAATCCACCCGCTCATACTCTTCCACAATTTGATTTAACGCATACTTGGACATCATGCCAATAAGTCTATTGTATAACGTAACTTTAAAAACATGTCCAACCACATGTGCACTTCTTTCCAAAGATGCCTTGATTTCAGTATGTTGCAAGGTGATCATATTGTTCATCGCATCCCAAACCGTGCACAAATCACCAACACTATTCTGTAGTAGCCGCTTTAAAGTCCAATGGGTAGACTCAACCCTGCAAGTTATGATATGAAGATAGTTCATTTGAAAGACTTTAAACGTATGCAAATGATAATTTAAATGATAATTTAACCAATGTCTTAAGCGAAATTTACCTTTTTGTTGTTGTATTTCCAAAATACATGACTTTGTTTGTCCATGCTGTCACAAATTTTTCTTTGTGAGGGTTCAACCAAGTCTCCTTCACGTAATCAATAAATGTTGGCCACGGAGCACATGCAACCTCAAACTTCATAACACAATCATCAAATTTCTTCTCATTAGCACAGTCAACAACACTTCCCCATGCATCCATGACATAATCCCATGCATTCTGCTGCCGAATATAAGTTTTACATTTTGCCTTCACATTCTTATCAATGTGAAACCTACACAATAAATTGGTTGCCTCTGGATAAACGGTGTCGACTGCACTCATCAATGCTAAATCTCTATCCGTAACAATCACCTTAGGGAAAATTCACTTGTAAGAAAAATCCCTCTAAACCGTTCAAGGGCCCACACAACATTACTTATACGTTCTGCCTCTAAATAGGCAAATGTAGCTGATAATGTCATCCTAGTAGGTGTCACACCAACAATGTCAAGTAAAGGTAGTCTATACCTGTTTGTTTTGTATGTACTGTCTATCAAGAACACCATATCATATGCATTACTCAATTGTACTGCATCCGGATGTGCCCAAAACAAGTCACGTACAATACTTTCATCCTTCAATCTATGCCAATGAATATACATGTCACGTTCAAGAAGTTTCATTAGCTGTTGCATTTCAGTATTATTGCCTCTTGTACGCGTGCGGTATGCATATCTTGCATTGTATACTTGCTTCAAACTTGTGACATTATTGGCATTGTGCTCCTTCAAAATTAGCAGAATATTCTTTGGTTTCACCATCAACCTTGTCATATCTGCAACAATGATCTTCTCCTCCTCAGTTAGTCGACCAGTGTATGGGTGTCCACAGAATGACTTAGTCAAAGCATGATTATGATTGCCACATATTAGCTTCACCATCCACCCTTGACCTCCAAGGATTGGTTTGCCCCGCAGCTTAAAAGGACACTCGCATTTTCTAGTGCTAGTGGTCGAAGGTATCAAACCTTTTTTCCATTGTCTATATTTTCCACTCCTTTTCACAACCAATTAACACAAATAACGTCCTTCCTATTTTTCCAGTTTTTGTGTCACTCCTCATTATAATCGCTACAAAATCATTCTCAAATGCAACCGCACGAGCCCATTTCAATACCGCATCACGGGATTCAAACACCTATACAAATGGATAATTCATCTTTAATCTTCTTAATGTAATCATTTAACAACTTTAACTACATTCAAAATCACATAAATACCTCAGTCGTGTTGAACGCTGCAGAACAATAAACTACACAATCATTGTCTTCAAACACATTAGGGTCCGCTCCGATGTCTTCATCCATATCATTTTCTTCCAACAAAATACTTTCATATATCCACTCATCGGTGTCCATCCTAACAACTACAAATTTTATTTAATCATTACTAAAAACACACACAAATAAATCACCATTTACATAACCAATCCATAAATTAACATTTTTTAAATTACTCATTAAAGTCTAAAGATCACCATTTACATAAACAATCCACAAATTTATAAATTGTATTTACTCACTCAAATAATTTCTAAAATTAAACTCAATTCTAATTTAATACATATTTTTTACAAATAAATTTTAAAAAATATTGTCATTTATCAAATGATGAAATTCTCAACATCACAATTTGCATAAACAATCCAAAAATTGACTTTCCGTATTTAGTCACTCAAATAATTATTAAAACTAAGCTGAATTTTCCTTAAATCCATTGGTTAACCATTTTTTTATATTTATTTAAAATAGTTGCTGATTTTAACCCATACGGATTACCGATTCCGTAAATTCCATACGGATTATCGAATCCGTGTGCAACACAACATCAAAAACCACCCACCTCGGCAACCCTGACGCCACTTCACGACTCCGACGACCACCATCACGCCACAACTCCGACGAAATCAACACAATGCCACCGAAAACCACCAATGCACAGCGTTTCTAGTAACGGCAATGGCACCAAAATGAAGTGAATAAAAGGGGAAAACTGCAACCAACGTAAACTGTACGATAAATATAAGAGGAAAGCTATCAGGGGTATTTTTGGGTTTTCAAAAAATAAATGGTGTAGAAGAAATTTTGAATGGTGTATGAAGCTTGACTCTTAATTAATTTGATTTAGGACCTAGGACCACGGTACTTAACTTTCCTTGGTCCTGGCCCTTGAACGCGTTTTCACTTTTCAGGTATCAATTAATTCCTCTAAAAAATCAAAAAAAGTATCAATTAATTTCTCCCCTCGTTTTTCAAATGAACACATTTAATTTAATTGAGTTTGGAAGGCTAGGCTACATGAGAAGTGAGAACAACCAACAGTATAAAAATCCTATATAGAAAAAAAATCTATAAATATAGAATTTATAAGATTCAAAATGTGGACTGTTTTATTTTCATTTGTCCCTATGGCCTATATCTATTAGAGTTCCACCCACTCATGACAAAAGAAAACAAACTTGCTGAAGTTTAACGAACTTTCGAAAGTTCTTGAATTTGAAGTCCATTGCTGTTACGGATATTTTACATTGGGCTGCGTTTAAAAGGCCCAAGGCAGTTAAAGAAGTTATTTACAGAAAAATCAGAGGAGATCGAGTTTCCATATATTTGCAGAATCAAAGAAGATACAGAGCGTTATTATCCACCATATCCATTCAAGATCGTGACCAAGAACAGGAGTAATTTCCTTATTTCTCCACAGGTCAGTAAGCATAAATAGGCCATAAGCACCAAAGGTGAAAGGTACACACATATTCTGACTCTCTCTTTTCCTTTCACACAAGCACACACTGCACACCACTTGTGTCGTGTTGTTTGCTGTGATCTTCATCTTCCTTTGGGTGCTGCAACTTCCATAGCATTCAGAGAGAGAGAGAGAACCTTGATCGTACATTAAGACCCAGTTTCATTACTGGACCTCCGTTTGCAACGAACGGAACAATTGCAATTAGACATTAGTACTCGACCAGAAACAATGTTACAAGAAAAATCAAACCTCACGCTGACTTGCATTTATCTGTTTGCAGCAAACAGATACATCAGGATGACATTGGCAGACCCAAAATATTTTACCAGGATAACGAAAATAGTAATTTCAGGAATTAGCTTAACGAACACGGGAGGCCTTAAGCACTAATTTTAATTGTGCAAAATAGATATTCAACATATATAAAGTATCAGTCAACTTTCCAATTTAACCATGCAAGGAATTTCTTCAAAACATACAGTCTATACTACTTAACCAATAGTGGTTTACACAGCTGGTCAATTCTTCCACTCATATAAGTTGTAACTTAGGTTCAACTCTCGTATTTTTTCTCTTGATTGGTGTTAGAAAATTGATATACTCTATGGTTGTGTTTGGTTTAGAGGAGAGAAATAGAGTAGATGGCAATAAAAGAGAGATAACTTGAAAAAGAAGAAATAGAGTAGAATACATGGGGATATTGAGCTAGGCTTGGGCATAACAATACTGTCCCCGTCCAAAGCAACCTTGTCCTGAGATCAAGAGACTCTAGCTTGGGGGCAAGTGATGCGGAGAAGATCTTGCAATTTTTTTTTACAGATGAATTCATAAAACACTAAAATCACTAAAGATTTGTAAGCCATAAAAAGTTTTCTTAAAGGAATTTTATGAAAGACCCATATGGACTATAGAGTTGCTGAATTGGCTACAAATGACAAGAGGTGGAAGATTCAAGGGCAAGTTGTACCTTAAATTGATAATTTTAAAGGGTTAAAAATCTAAATAAAAAATAAATAACATCATTCAACCTCATTACAGTGTTTAGGAGCTGAATTTGTATTTTTAAAATTAAATAATTAACAATAGATGTTAGATCAAACAAGCATACTTTGGATTTAAAAATCTAAAGTAATTTAAAAAAAAAAGGTATTTTATTTTTATGATCGTTTAATTTTGAAGTTGAAGGATGATGATAGCTGGATTTCTTCTACAAATTGAAAGCCATATAAATGAAATGGCTAAGCAGCAGCAGCAGCATCAACCGCATGTTGTAAGATTTTAAAAACGGAAATAATTATTAAGCAGTAGAAATCCAAATACTGCAAAATCGTTTACACAAAAGCACAAATGTTATACATCAGGAGTCAGGACACAGACTACATGACCTTACATATCTAATATGGACACTTTACTCAACAAATGAAAGCATCCCAAAGCAATTCAGCTGCCACTCCCAAAGCTAGCAACTTATACAATCTCACGGTAAGCTGCAATAGCCCAAGTTTAAGCCCAGTCAATATACAAAACCAAATGTTAACAATACGGATATATGCTTAGTGAAGGAAAGCAATCCAAAAACGATTCAAAGTATGCGACAAGTTGCAAATACTATCAAATAATTTATCTCAAATAGAAAGATGAAAGAATGGAGGTTTTGTAGGCAAAAGACTTGAAAGGGCATAAATTAGTAGTACCAAATACAAAGAGAAAACACAGGTGCTTACTGGTGTCTAACGCCTAACCAGTTCAGAAAGAAAGTGGTTGTCTGCAAAAAACTTTCTCACTCTTTAAATTCACCATCAATGAAGTCCTGAAGAGCGATCATTTTGATAGAGTTGGTCTTCAAGCTGTTTATAGCTTCAGCAGTCGCCAGAGCTCCATTAACTGTTGTTACAATAGGAACCTTGTAATCCAAAGCCATCCTTCTGAGGGCCAGACCATCTATCCGATCAAGTGCATCAGCTGAACTGGTAACTACCATCAGCTGGATGTGTCCATTGGCTATCATGTCACCAGCATGAGGCCTCCCTTCATGCAACTTCAGCACTGGCTCTGCTGGAATTTTAGCTAAGTTAAGAACATGAGCTGTTCCACTGGTAGCAACAATCTTGAAACCATTCTCAACAAAAGCCTTTGCTATCTTCTGAAGATGTGGCTTTGTTAAGTCGTTCAAGCTAAGGAACACAGTACCAGAAAGTGGTAACTTCTGGCCAGCAGCAATTTGAGCTTTAGCAAATGCAGTATTATATGAATGATCAATACCCATGACCTCACCAGTGCTTCGCATCTCAGGACTTAAAAACACGTCGCAGCCTGGAAATTTTGAAAAAGGAAGAACAGCTTCCTTTACTGACACATATTTAGGGATAATTTCTTTTGTAAACTGTAAATCATAGAGGGTCTTTCCAGACATGACAAGGGAAGCATATTTAGCCAAGGGATGGCCAATTGCTTTGGATACAAATGGAACTGTACGAGAAGCTCGAGGGTTGGCCTCTAGCAAAAATACATCCCCTGATGGAGTTATTGCATATTGATTATTCATTAGGCCACAAACATTCAGTTTTTTGGCCAAGTCTTCTGTCCAAGACCTGATCGTCTCCAAGCAAGGAGAAGGAATAGTTCTGGTGGGAATAGAGCAGGCAGAGTCACCAGAATGTATCCCAGCCTGTTCAATGTGCTCCATTATCCCACCAATGACTACATTGCCTTTTGAGTCAGCCAATGCATCAACATCAATCTCACAGGCATCAGATAAATACTTGTCAATTAATACAGGGCGTTCTGGATCCACCTCAACAGCATTTTCAAGGTAAGTGATCAGTTTATCATCACTATACACAATCTCCATTGCTCGACCACCCAAAACATATGAAGGACGAACAACAACTGGGTATCCAATATCTGCTGCAATGGAAAGTGCATCCGTTGCACTCCTAGCAATTCCTCCTTTGGGGTGTTCAATGTTTAGATCATGAAGCATCACATTGAACCTCTCTCGGTCCTCAGCAATATCTATGGAATCAGGAGATGTTCCCCAAATGCGTACATGACCAACCCCACTAGCACATGCTGGCTTGTATTCATCAAGGTACTGTTGTATGGGGAGAGATAACTTCAATGGTGTTTGACCTCCAAATTGTACAATGATACCATCAGGCCTTTCCAAATCAATAATGTTCAAAACATCTTCAACAGTCAAGGGTTCAAAGTATAGACGATCACTAGTGTCATAATCTGTGGAGACTGTCTCGGGGTTTGAGTTCACCATGATTGTCTCATATCCTGCATCCTGCAAATGCAATAGACAAGGATTACATATAGTAAGAGTAGCAACTGCACAAAACTCAGCATAACCATCTAGCTGGTCTAATCTTAAGATAAGTGGGAATCAGTTCCTATTAATGCTTAATATCAGAATTGGTAAGATAACATGCAGGGACAACTTAATCATTTTTAAAAAATGATGATAGATAGGGGACACGAAATTTAAACTTAACACTTCGTTAATGCTTAATATCAGAATTGGCCAATATCATGCAGCATCAGCAGCACCGTTTGAACCCCAGTTAAAAAAATCAGAAATTTAATCCAATTATTGCAAAAGAGAAGAAAACAAACCTGAAGAGAAAAGGATGCATGACAACAACAGTAGTCAAACTCAATCCCTTGACCAATTCTATTTGGTCCTCCACCCAAAATCAAGACCTTCTTTCTATTAGTGGGAGCTGATTCACACTCAAAATCATAAGAAGAATACATATAAGGAGTATTAGCTTCAAATTCCGCTGCACAGGTATCAACTCGCTTATATGCTGGAGTAACACCCAGAGACAATCGCTTATTGCGTACTTCTTTCTCAGTGGATTTAGTTGCAAATGCTATCTGTTTATCACTAAACCCTCTTTTCTTCACCTCATAGAAATCAATATTTGTCAAATCAGACAAATTGTGAGACAACAAGAAATTTTCCACATCAACCAGCTCCTTGAGCTGCGTGAGAAACCATTTGTCAATGTAACTCAGTTCAAAGATTTCATCAATATGCATCCCTCTTTTCATTGCAGCATAGATGGCATGAATGCGCTCAGGGTTAGGAACTCGGAGGCTATACTTCAATTGCTCCAAGTCATAGTTCATCTCCTTCACTTGTGAACACCCCCATCCAGAGTATCCACACTCTAGAGAGCGTACAGCTTTTTGAAATGACTCTTGGAAGTTTCGCCCTACAGCCATTGACTCACCAACAGATTTCATCTGTGTCGTCAATATTGGCTGAGAACCAGGAAACTTCTCAAAAGCAAACCGTGGAATCTGCACCGCAAAAAAAAATTAAAAAAAAGAGATGAGAAAAGTAGCATTGTGACAAAATTCACATGATTTGATCCAAAACAAAAATCAGAAATGTAGTTTAGTTAGTTCATCAGATTATAAACTCAATAACTTGGAATTACATAAACAGTGACTTACTAACTATACAAAATTTACAATTTAAAATTAAAACCATCCTACCAAATCACATTAGTATATGATGGCAATATCATCAACAACTAAGTTGCTTACCTTAGTAACAACATAATCAATAGAGGGCTCAAAACTAGCAGGTGTCTTCTTCGTTATATCGTTTGGTATCTGATCCAAAGAATACCCAACAGACAACTTTGCCGCCATCTTTGCAATGGGAAACCCGGTAGCCTTAGACGCCAGAGCCGAAGACCTGGAAACTCTGGGGTTCATCTCAATGACCATGACCTCACCATTCTCGGGATTAACCGCAAACTGCACATTAGACCCTCCACACTCAACACCAATCTCCCTAATTATAGCAATTGAATAATCCCTCAGCCTCTGGTACTCCTTATCCGTCAGAGTCTGCGCCGGTGCAACGGTAATTGAATCCCCGGTATGCACCCCCATGGGATCAATATTCTCAATGGAACAAATAATAACAACATTATCAGCCAAATCCCTCATTACCTCAAGCTCGTACTCCTTCCACCCCAACAGAGACTTCTCAATTAAAACCTGATTAGTCAAACTAGCAGCAATCCCAGCCTTGCAAATTTCCAACAAATCTTCCCTGTTATACGCAATTCCGCCGCCGGTGCCGCCGAGGGTAAACGCCGGCCGCACAATTAAAGGATATTCGCCGATATCATTGGCAATGCTGAGGCACTCGTCGAGCGTGGTGCCAATACCGGAGGGAGGGGTTTTAATCCCAATATTCTGCATGGCCTGTTTGAAGAGTTCCCTGTCCTCAGCCTTCTTAATTGCGTCGAGCTTTGCTCCGATGAGTTCCACGCCGTATTTTTCCAAAGCGCCGCTCTCGGCGAGGGCGACGGCGAGGTTGAGGGCGGTCTGGCCGCCCATGGTGGGGAGGAGCGCGTCGGGGCGCTCCGATTCGAGGATGCGCTCGACGAGCTCCGGCGTCATGGGGGTGATGTAGGTGCGGTCGGCAGTTTCAGGATCGGTCATGATGGTGGCGGGGTTGGAGTTGATGAGGACAACCTCGTACCCTTCTTCGCGGAGGGCCTTGCACGCTTGGGTGCCAGAGTAGTCGAACTCGCACGCTTGCCCGATGACGATGGGGCCCGCGCCGAGGAGTAGGATCTTCTTTATGTCCGTCCGCTTGCCGAGTTTGGGGGCGGTGGTAGGTTCCGCGACGGCGACGGTGAAGCATCGCACACGCGCGGGGTTGAGGCGCGTAGTGGGAGGAGGACATCCGCGGAGGGTGGCGGGGGGAACGGCGTGGTTTTGTGAACGGAGGGTTATAGGGGAACGGAACGGGATTTGGGACTGAGGGAAAGAAGGAAGAAGTGGGAGTTTGGGGAAGTGGGAGATGCAATAGGCCATTGACATTGTGGATTGGAGGCGCGAGTGTTGCTTTTAATGGATGGAAGATGCTCCTCCGTCGCCGTCACCTTTCTGAAACGACTATGTAGGGTGGAAACCAATGCTATAAAAGGAGAATCAGGAATATCATTGATATTAGTCTGGTATAATTCCTTTCTGTCTATAACAAAAATTTAAAAAAACATATTTCTAGATAGTAGATAGAATATAGATAGATAAAGATAATAATAAAAATTCAAAAATTTATTTCTAAACAATAGTTAGAACATAATCATAGATAATAAAAAATTCAAAAATTCAAAAAATTGTTTCTAAATAATAGATAACAGATACATATAGATAAAAGATAGATAAATATATATAATAAAAAAATTCAAAATTTTGTTTATAGATAATAGATAGAAGATAGATATAGGAAAAAAATTCGAAACTAAAAAAAAAATTAATCATTTATTGTGATGTTTTTAAATTTTAAAAAATTTGAAATAAAATAAAATAAAAAATTCCAAAAATCAAAAAATAAATTTTAAACATTTATTATTGTGTTTTTGAATTTCACAAAAAAAATTGTTTGGGCCATTTTCATTTTCTATATAGATTTAACAAATATAAGTTCAACTGTGCATGACTAGGTCCAAATCAGGTGACTTGCATTCATATGATCCTGAGATAAATAAGACATTTCACAATTTGAGCATAGATAGTAGAAGTGTAGTTCTGAATAGTAATATAATGTATTCTGAGCATTCTATTTCTGAACCTTCTATTTCTGATTTTGAACATTCTGATTCTGAAATTGTTGTTGATACAATGACTGACAACAATCGAACTCTTAAGAAATTGGTTATATCTGATATTGTTTATCAAGCTTGATGTATTCAATATCCTGACACAGAGATTAGTTATGAGCTAAAACCTGGACAAATAAATCCATTTGCTTCCAAAGTTTTATGGTCTTGTAGGTCAAAATCCACATAAACATCTTAAGGAGTTTCATGTAGTGTATTCTTCCATGCGACCACATAACATTCATCAGGACTATGTGAAGATGAAAACATTTTCATTCTCTTTGGATGGTGTGGCTAAGGATTGGTTGTACCTTCAACCAGATCCTATCAACACTTGGACAAATATGAAGAGAAAATTTTTAGAGAAATTCTTCCATGCATCCAAAACAACATCCATCCAAAAAGAAATATGTGGTATAAGGCAACTACTTGGAGAGACATTATATGAGTACTAGGAAAGGTTCAACAAGTTGTGTGCTACATATCATCATCATCAAATCAGTGAGTAATTATTGATCCAGTATTTTTATGAAAGGTTGATGTTGATGGACAGGAATATGATTGATGCAGCCAGTCGAGACGCATCTTCAAGTAGCTCTCTCCAATCCTTCCTGTTAGGTTGCACTACCTTCTGCAATACTTGATCTCTCTATTAAATTTATTGAATTATTGTGTTAGACAGCTAGTTACTGAATAGTAGTAAAAAACCAAAGACAATCGCCAAAACAACCAATAATATAAATGGGCTTGTCATGAAGCAGATTTTGTTTATGTATTATTATCTACTATTTTTTAGAGGATCAACCATCCACTATATATATACATCTAAAAATATATTAAATAAAATAAAATTATATTTATTTATAAAAAAATATAATTAATTGATTAAATTTATAATACTAAATATAGTAGATATTTTTATTTATAAACGACTCTATCGCTAATCAATCAGAATAAATAAATATTTAATTGATCATAAATTTAATTATTTTATCAACTAAATGTATACATGATTTTTTTATAAATCAATCACAATAAATATTTACAAATGTAATGTGAATTATAATTAGTGATTAATAGAAAATTTACAATTTATAAGAAATGTTATTATACTTATACTTATTTATAATTAGCCATTAAATTTGTCATTAATATAATTTCTATTTAAATAATTATAGATATAATGTATGAGTTTTGTAATTCAGTATGGTTAAATCAAAATACATTTATGTCTTGAAGATGAATTAGGACTCCTAATTATTTTGATTAGACACAAATAAATACAAATGATAAAAATTGTGTCTGATATGCTAACATATCATCATTATTTGTGTGTATGAAGTTTTCAATATGTGCATTTGTAAGATGATCTAATATAATATTTAAGTAGTGTATTTAAAACCTTCACTTAATACTTTATATCTTAAATTCTTTCATGTAGAAAACACTATCCTAGGATATGCAAAAGTTCTATGAAGAATAAAAGAATTTTATGGTCTGAAAGACATTGATCCTCGTCTAAAGGTGCGTTATGTTGATCCTCATCTAACATTAATGATGCTCGATACTTTTGTTCTACCTAAGGTCATAAAGTGGAAGATGAAGCAAACACTCAATTGATAGAATGACAGCCAGGAAATAATGTTCAGTGGTGTTTCCAGTTTTTGAAAAGTGGAAGATGAAGCAAACACTCAATTGATTTATTGATGAAATTATTTTTGTCTCAAACATAATTTTACAAGTGATTTTCAAACATGCATGAAGTAATTGAGTGCAGATTTTTAAAGTAGAAATTGTGCAATTCTAAAGGTTGTTTTTGAGCTTGATCGAGGTAATGATCCAAAATAAAATCATCCAAAATACAATAAATCATGACTCTTACTTTTATATTTATTTTATTTTTATCCATTAAATTTGTACTGGAAGTCCGAATTTATGATAGCATTATGCTTTCATCTATTTTTGGTAGTAGTTTGCACTCTGTCCCCGAGTTGCAGTTAATGAAGTAATGGATCAGCATGAATGGGACAGAAATTTTGATGGCAGAGGGTATCGTCTAGCTAGCAAGTAGCAAATGATTCCTCGTAGTATTTGGCTTCTGCGTCGATTGCTTTCAGCATCGATGTCACTGTTCACTGTTCTATAGTTCAATTCTGGCTATAGAATATCGTTTTAATAAGAAGCAGAAAATAAAGGCAAATGCGTTCTAACATTAATAATGCTCTTGGGTGGTGCTAGCTAGGTGGCTACAGTTCTAACATTAATGATGCTTGATACTTTTGTTCTAGCTAAGGTCATAAAGTGGAAGATGAAGAAAACACTTAATTGATAGAATGACCGCCAGGAAATAAAATCATCCAAAATACAACAAATTCTCCCACTTACACAGAAATTTCCTTTCCAAATTAATTTTGACTAACATAAAAATAACCAAAAATATAAATTAACCGATATTGAGTTGGTTTGAGACGTTGAACAAAAAACTTAATTAGGAGGGAAAACCATGGGTATGATAAAACGAACAGTTGATAAATGGCCTCCTCCATGGTAACCAAATAATAACAAAACAAAGAAAAAATAGAAAAAGAAAAAGATATATACCTGAATAGGAGAGAGATTCCTGAGGTAGAAAATATCAGCGGCTTCAGGCACCCAATCTTCCCACAAACCCTAGAGTCCCTTAAACAAGACCTTATCTTTCTATATTAAATCATCTTACAAATGCACGCCTTGAAAACTTCAAACACACAATTTTTATCATTTTGTATTTATTTGTCTCTAATCAAAATAATTAGAAATTCAACCTATCCTAAAATTGTTAGATGTTAAATTGTTAGCTGGAAAATAAAATAGTTGTTTATTAACTTTTATCAAAGATCCTGATGCCTTGTCATTTGTTATATAACCAAATTCTTCTCATTCATATATTAGAACCCTGTATTAATTTGAGATCCAGAACTTCAGTTGTTGCATTCTCTAGCAGTGCAAAATTTGAGTGTTTGCTTGGAACTTTACTTGAAAATAAAAAAATACTAGAGAATTCACCACCATTGTATGTTTGCATCAAAAGTAATTGCATGTTGTCCAGTGTAGAAGACCAATGTTTTGTTGGTCCCCCATGCATACTACCAGGTTTTGATGGTGAGGCCTCTATGACTTACCTGTCCATTTACTTAGAGGCATTAATGTCTATGCCAACCACTTGCTAAATCAATTAATTTAGAAAGAAACAGTTAGTTACCGAAGTGGATGATGCTTCTGCTATGACTATGATGTTCACTGTCCAAGATGCACTCCATATCCTTTGTCATCTTATTGTTTCTAGTGCAAGGTATAACCAATGAATCTGTTTTCTTCTACATTATAATTTTCACTTGTCAAATTAATATTGAAGAGTAGTTTCTACGAGCTTAAATTTGTTATTTGGTTTATAAATAAGATAAGATATCTCAACAAGTTTGAAAGATGAATATTTCAGTTTATTTCATATTGTGTTGTTTTCTATGATGATATCTGAAATTCACTTCTTCCTGGCTGCAGCTCTATGCCTAAAAACAATGGAGATAGATTTGAGAGTAAAACATTAGTTGTAGCAGCCTTCACCCTTTCCAGTAGAACCAATCTTAAAGTCCAGGTTTGACTAGTTCCCATGAAATGGTTTTCCCACTAAGCAATGAATTATTGAATTCTGAACTATCAGTAGAATGCCAGAATGTTACTAGAATTTGGATTATGCTAGTGTGTTTCATTTTTTAGGCTGGCTTAACTAACATACACTTGTTTAATTTAGGATTTGCTTGCTTCTTTGAAGCAGAGAAGTTTTGTTGGGGCAGTTTTGGAGTGGATGCCCAATGGTGTTAAAATAGAACCTGTTTGTGATGGGAAAGATGAATTACAATCATCATTTGTCAGGACTTTTCGGAGTCAGTTCCTTGGCTTGGACAGGGCATTTAGTCCATGTCGCTATTCCTAATTCATTGATTTATTGCTGAGCACTAAAACCCATAAGGTAATAACGATGCTTTATTGTTGGCACATGTCATCTTTATTTAGAATTTCTGTTTGTGTTTTGGTTGCTTTCTATTATCTCCTCTTCGCTGTTAATTTTATTCTTAAATATCTAAGTGCACTATTTTTAATGCTATTTTTGGCCTAGATTGCTATAAGTTCTGAAAGAGCATTCACAAAGTGGATTGTCATGTTGTAGTGTGATTTACTTGACTTGCCTGCAGTTGGACCACTGGAGAAGGATGCCAAATATGGTATGTTATATCATCTTCTTAAGATTTTTCTTACTCAAAGGCTCGATGCATAATTGAAATGTTGGAAAGTCCCTTTCAGATCAATGAAACTATGGGTGGTTAGAGCAATAACTGCCAAGTTAATTGACTGTAACATGGACCAAATGCATCAACTAGTAGTTGTTAGGTATGTTCTACCTCAATTTGTCATTTCTCTCTGCACCCTACTAGCTTATGCCACTCTGTGGGCACATGGACTTGCGCTTGTTGACCATAGTTATTGTGTTCAACATCATATAGCCCATTTTTACTTAAAATAAGTTACATAACTCTAATAATTTATCTTATAACTTTAATAATTAATCGCTCTTTTATTCCCTCAACCTTCTTGATTTCAGATGGCTGTCACTTCATCCTTTCATCATCTTTCACCCTTTTCTCCTCAAGAACATTTCTTCACTCCTCAATACCTTGTGCTGCCTATGCTTCAACGCTGAATGCAAAAGCTGATATTTTCTTTATCCATGGTCAGATAGGCGCATACTTACTTCATCTTGCTGAAATTATACCATATTATAAAATAAGATTTTTTTAATTATATATTTATGTATATTATGTTGCATTCTGATATAAGTATCCATTAATGATTATATATATATGGTCTGATACTACTCTTATTTTATTAATTCCTTTTTCTTTATATATATATATATATATATATATATATATATATACCGGTTACGTTATAATAAGGGTGATAGGCATGAGAGAAGTATAGTTACATATCTCACAGTAACTAAAAAAGTGGTTCATATACTTCTCATAAAACTTAACCAAATGATGCTCCTTGAATTAGCTTTTTTGGAAATGAGCAAGTTTTATATATATATCTTAGATAAAATTTATTAGCCTTTGAAAAAAATGTCATGGTAAGTGTTCTATACTATTTTTTTTTTAACTTCAGTCATTACAATTATTAGTATTATTTTTAATTGAGTAATGGTGTGTTTTGTTTTTTCATAGTGTAGTTTCAATTTTAGCAAAGTTGAAGCTTGTATATAATGGACGATGTCATGGTTTCAGCCAAAATAAAGTAGCTAATTCATCATCTTTAAGAACGAGCCAGCTAATAGCTATACTAGTCACTATTTATTATTACATCTGAGAACAGAGCTAAAATATAAATGGAATAATATTTTTGCATGCCTTGAATACCTTGTATACTTTTAAGTCATTTACTTGGTCTGTGCTGATTGTTAAAGCCAAAACATGATGTTTTTGTTCATTCAAGATCATGTAGAGTTTTTTTTCCTAGGAATTTATTTATTTATTTTTTCCTTTTTGATATGTCAAGATGTTCTAATAATGTAGAAAAAAATAATGATAATAGAAACAATGTTGAATATTTTGATTTCAAAATTTGGATTGTGTTGGAAATGGAATGAGACGGAAATGTTCTAAGCTTCACTCTTAGTTTCGTTGGTATAGAATGCAACGTGGCTAGCCAACCACTTCTAGACTTATAATTTTAGTCCAATTTGGATTAGCTTACGTGACCAGACATAAATTGAGATGAATATTTAATTCTTTCTAGTTTCTTTCATATTTACGTGTCCTTTCTAGCTTATCCCTTTAATTTGTCTAGATTTTATAATACCCTGATCACCATTTTCACATAATGACCACTACTTTTAATTTTCTCCCTAACATGCATTATTTATTTTGTGAGCCTTGTAGTTTTATGCATCCTATTTCATTATCTGAAATTTTGAGTTCCTATTAAATTGCTTCCATTTTTTAAGTTTCATCTCAAAATTGTTGTTACCTTGTGAGCCTTAGAGAAAATAGTTTTTTCTAATTATAATTTTTATTGCAGAAGGGGCAGGTGAGAGAATAAGTTTTTTTAATTTATTTTTCCTGATTGATGTGTTGAAGTTGAAGGACAATTTCAAACTCAATGACACAACAAACATGTGAGTGAAAAACTGGTTTTTGCTCAGTTTCTTTTTGAAATTTACCAAATGTGCTAAATTCCATGTGTTGTACTTTGCATAGGTGGGTGAGCTTAAGAACCATCAAGAGGTTTGTTGACACTATTGATAGCTTATGTAAGAATGAATTGAATGGCTTACTGCTGCCAAGAAAATGACTATGATCTAACTCTTCTACAAGACACAGCAGTTGGACCAGCAATAAAGGTATATGCATAATTTTTTACGCTTCTCTGTGGTCCATTTGTGCTTGTGCTTTATTTTTATATTTTTGCTTAGGTATAAAGTAGAACCATGCCTTCAACGAGGTAGCAGTAATTATATTGCATCTCTTGGGTTTTGAATTATTTAATTACAGCCATAAATATCTATCAGGGATTCAGATTAGAGTATGGTTTTAAAACAAACATGTAGTTAAAATGTTGTGGGATGTTATGGATTGTCTAAGCTTTAATGGCATAAAAACTTAAGAAGATCATTCCTTAAGTATCTTGTGAATGGCACTCTTGTAGTTGAAGTTGAGGTTCTTGTTTGTAGAATTGTTTGAAAACAATAGGAATACCCACAATAACCAAGAGGGGGGAGGGGGTGAATTAGTTTAATCTTGATATTTAAAAATTTGTTTATAAAATTAAAGTTAAAGGATCTTCATCACTTTTAAACCAAGAATACTTTTAATCAATCAAATCACTAAGCTTAAGAAATCAATAGCTCAAAACAGAACTTGTTAAGTAATGATAATGATGCCAAGATTAAATGAATAAGATAACTGATAAAGATAAAAGAATAGAAAAATAACTCAAGAATTTATACTGGTTCATTTATCTAAAGAAGCTACATCCAGTTTCTTCTAATCAACACTAAATTAGAGTTCCACTATTATAAATTCTAGTTCTTACAAGCTTTACAACAAACTCTCTTTATCAACACTAGATAAAAAATAGAAATCTAAAACCCTAGTAGACTTCTAATGAACAAGAACCAGAGAACACTACTCTGTTCTTCCGTAGAGAACACTACTCTAGTCCAAGCTTCAAAGAACCCTTTTACAATAGCATCAAATAACAAAAAATTGCAAAAATGAAATTACAATCAAAGATAATAGAGGGAAAATACCTGATGATCCAATAAGAATGAATGCATACGAGTTACCAATCAAAGTTGAATTGCAGAAAAAAGAATTTCAGAACATGCTCTTCATTACTCTTTTGAAATCTCTTGCCCAGGAAATCATTCAATACCCATGAAGATTAAAGAGTGGGACAAGAACTTAGTAAACCCAAATCACTTTCTAACTCTTAGAAGACTTGTGTATATTCAGAAAATTCGAAGTATTCAAGTTATGTTTCAAGCCAAGCCTTCTTTCTATTTATAATAGTTTTTTGTAACAACCTGTAATCAATTACACGCGCCAAATAATCTATTAAAATGCCTTATGTAATCGATTAAGTTGTCATATAATTGATTAAAGGGTTCAAGGCTCCATTCTGGGTTTCACAACGAACAAAATAATTGATTAACCTAAGCTGTACTTGATTAAATCAGAGAAGTTTTATTTCAGAAGCAGCTTGTGTAATCGATTACAATTACTAGTAATCGATTAAAGCAGTGAAACAAGTTTTTTCAAATAGCTTATGTAATCGATTACGAATAACAGTAATCGATTAACACAACAATGCACAATATTCATTTTACACTATGTAATCGATTACAAGAATTGTGTAATCGATTAATATGTTCATTGAAGGTTTTCCAGTTTTAAACACGAACCAAATAATCGATTAATCCGCTGTGTAATCGATTAAAATAGTGAAATTACATTTTTCCAAAAACATTACTCAATTAATTCCTTTTTCAAAGTGTGAGTAGCTTTGATATTTTAATGAAAACATTTAAGCATGTTAATGATTATGTGCATGCAATGCAAGGATCAAAAGATTGGCCTCTCCTACACTTCTTTTGAATTACAATCTTCAAGGCATGTGAAAAACTCAAACATTCTTCTAAGTCATAGGCTTCATTCTTCTTGTTGCTCCCTCTATATCAAACTATCTCCCCCTTTTTGGCTTTGAACATGCCAAATGTTTGATTGACCATGTGTTTGATTTTTGAAGTACTTTGAGGGATGAAAATAGAAGTCTTGAACTTTGTTAACCTGAAAACAAATCAGCTTCTTTGCCAAGAATAAGTGTTAAGAGATATGCTTGCATAAACATTAATCATTAACTTTCATTAGTTGCTTCTTTAGACTTAGTTTTCTCCCCCTTACTTAGATAGTTTCATCAATTTTGAATTTGTAAAAAAAAAAAACATAGAAAATAGAGCACAACAGAGAGCAAAATAGAGTTTGTTTGCTTTTTAGATGTCAATCAATATTTCTCCCCCAATTTGGCTGATCAAGGACAAAAAGATAGCATAGCAAGTAATGGGAAGGAGAAAATAAACTTCATTAATTGGAAAGGGAAAAACATTACATTAATCAAGAAAAAAAACCAGAGTAAAGCAATAACAAAAAATAGAACACATCACATAGACAGAAAAACATAGCAATCCTAAAAGGATTTAGAACCATCAAGGACAAGCCTAGCCTCTATGTTTTTTAGCCTAGATTTTATCTCCTCCAAAGATGAATTAGTCTCAGCCCTGTGCTCATGATGTAGGGACAATAAGCTATCCATCTTTTGAATCATAAGTGATTCAAATGGATTGTAAGATGGTTGAGCAGGGCCTTCATCTTCAGCCTATTCATCAGCTTCTTCTTCATTTCCAGCAGCAGGGATTTGTTGGCCAGCCATTTGCCATCCATGAGGGGTTTTGACCAACCCAAGCTTGGTGAGATGTTTCTCTTTGATGAGGCTATTGCTGGAGTTTGTGTTGTCAACAACCTCATTAGAGACATCTATGTTAAAGTAATCAATAAACTTGGAAACAAGAATAACATATGGAAAAGGGTAATTCATCAACCTCTTGGATTTAAGCATAATCTCCTCAAAAATGAGAATCCAATTCATCTGAATGGAATTGTTGAGGCCATACACAAGTTGTATGTCATCATCAGTGGCTTAGGCATGATTGGTGGCTCTAGGAGTCAGGATGTAGGTGATTATGTAGTGAAGAAGTTTGTCTTCATGGGTCATTGGGCCAGTGCTTAGCCTAAGCTTTAGCCTCATTTGGGGATTAAGAAGCACCCCCTATAGGTTTCCACCCTATTATAACCCCCAGCCTCTTCTTCAAATTTCCTTTCACCTTCAAAGGTTATTTTGTCTCTCTCAGCAGGAAACCAGTGATCTAACCTATTGACAGTAGGGTTAGAGGTTTCAGCACTCTTTCTCTTAGAGGTTTTGGTTCTTTTGGGTCCAGACATATTGAACTAGGGAGGAAAGGCTACAGGACAAGATTTTTGGACACAGAGGAAGAAAGAAAAACACAGTAGTGCTTAAGATGATGTGATTTCTCCTTTGAACATAGGTTGCATTTATAGAAGAATTTGGGCTCCAAAGTTCAAATTTGAAATGAGTAACAGTTATTTTCGAATTAACCCACCCACATTAAACCATAGAAGATTCAAATTTGAATTAGGTGGAAGTTGGGCAGTTACAATTTCCAATAAAATCTTGTAGATTCTGCAGTAACTCCATGAATAATTGATTATATGCTTATGTAATCGATTAATTCGTAAGCAAAATCAGTATCTGCAGAAGCTGTAATCGATTAATTTGACAAGTAATCGATTATTACAGTGAGATTCAGTTAAAGAAGATGAAGTGTAATCGATTAATTCGAGGCGTAATCGATTATTCCAGAGAGATTTTGAATTTTGAAACAATGTTGAAGGAAGAATAATCGATTATTTCTCTTATGTAGTCGATTATTACAGAAATAATTCGAGTTTCAAACAATTGTTCAATCAATGTAATCGATTACCATTCACCGTAATCGATTATTCCAGTGAATTGAAATTTTGTAAAAGAATTTTTAAGCTATGTAATCGATTAATTCGATGGCTTAACCGGTTATTCCAGAGAAATTCATTTTCTGGAATTATTTCCTATGTAGAATAATCGATTATCCTGGTTATGTAATCGATTACATAAGTACAAACTTCATTCTAAGCCATGTTTCAAGTTCATTTAATTGATTAATACGTGCTTTAATCGATTATTCTAGTAGCAATATCATATTCAACAGTATTTATGCAGCATATTTTAAATTTTGAAAGCACATGTGATGATTGAACAAGTATGAAGGTGTTTCCAATGAATTAGCACAAGGAAAACATGCTAACAAATGTTAGACTCATCAAGGATACCTAGCATATTTCTAAGAGTATAGAATCTATCTCTAGCCAAAGGTATAGTGAATATATAAGCTAATTGATGACGAGTATCAATGAATTCAGTTTTGATGTTACCTTTTTGGATGTGATCTCTAAGGAAGTGATGTCTTATCTCAATGTGTTTGGTCCTTGAGTGCATTATAGGATTCTTGGAAATGTTGATGGCACTTGTGTTGTCACATAGCAGAGGAATTTCTTTTAATTCTATAGTGCATTATAGGAAGTCTCATCTTATACATACACAATTACAACTACCAATAAATTGAATTAGCATGTAAAAAGCCTAAACATTTTACTGCCTAAGAGACTCAGCTTCTTGATCCTCTTGAGCTCCCGCTGACTCTAACAAATCTATCTCTAAGTGTGATTAAGGGGACCAAACTCTATTCTTGCCTATTAAAGGATTGGACAGGTGTTTGACTGACCTAGTCAATTACCTATTCGATATACAAGCTCCTCGAGCCCTCGAAATACAACCCTTAGACTCTCTTTGAATGTAAGAACACCCAAGTATTGTTTTATCACTAAGCTACTCCTGGCTTTCACAAACATATTGTTTGAAGAATCACAAATTCTAACACTCAAAGAGTGCATTTACAATCAAGTATGAATCAGTACAAGAACTTTGCTAAGCAGAGGATAAACTAATTAAGCATTGTCTTTCACTTAGAAGTATCTCTATTGAGTTATTTTTCGCTTTGACTCAATGTGTGAATGTTGTTCCTTAACCATGAATGAAGCTTTGATGCACCTTTTCTAGGAGAAGGATGATTGAATCTATAGTGGGATTTTGTGCATTCAAATTTTGACCATTGTCAATATTGGTCTTCTAGTGGCAACTGGAGTAGAGAGATGAATCTAGCATAGACATTGGCATGAGCGATGCATTTTCTGCAACAAGAATGATCATGAACATATTCTTTCTAAATTTGTCCTTCATATTCTGAATTCAAACGTTGGTCATTTATAAATGATATATAAGATTGATTCACAAAATATTCTGTTTATAATCAAATCTCTTTTTCAAATCAGAATAAATGGATCACAATTAATAATATAAAAGACTTGTACTTAAGTGTTTGAGTTACATTGGACGTGTGTATAAAAAGGGCACAATGTTGAGAACACTAGTTTTGAAAATTGGATGCTTGCTTAATTATAATGCATTGGATGCTATCTTAAATTTATTATAAAACAAGTTCCCATGAGTGAGAGTAGACGATCATAAAGAGCACTAGGAGTAGGAAGATTTTACCATGTTTACTCCAAATGATAGGTCCTGTTCACTTACACTTAAAACATTAATCATCATAAATTTATATCTTTGTTTTTTTTGTCAAAATTAAGAGATGAGTGTATGTCTAGTTCTAATAGCTCTCTTGGTCTTTTAAGACCAAGATGGGCTTTTTGTATAGCGAGTTGTTAAGTAGATTATTACTTGGGGAGTATTTGGATCAAGGGCGGTTACATTGTCTTAGGCATAGCAGTTTAATTGTTGGACGAGTCTCTGACACAATGACTTTCAACTTCCTCATTGTTAACCGAGGTGCCTCTAATTGTCGACCATTGATTAAAAATGATCTAATGGTCCAAGTAAGCTTTGGGTCAGGGCATATTAGAGGGGCCAATCCCTATATATAAAAGGGGGGTGAAACATTTGGGATTCAAGTACACATGTATTTTAGTAATAATAGGTTTGGCATAAGGTTAATTGAGGGAGGGGGATGGTTCAGAGGTTAGAGTTCCTATCGACCAGGTGCTGGAGGTTTCTTCTGACACTGAGACATTAGAGTCCATCTCTGACTCTACTTTGGGTTTGATGTTGAGGAGGGTTCAAGCGACTTTTCATCCTTTTTGGATCGCTTGCAAGAGATGGTGGAAGACAACATTATAAATAACGATGGGCTTGTTGAACTGTCTAATCATTTGGCAGAGGCTGTCCCTACAAGACCTCGACAGGTAGTCCTGGAGAAGAAGGAATGTCCTCCATCAATATTCCCAGTTATACATGGGTAGGGATGGCAAAACGGGCCTGGCCCGACAGGCTAGCCCATTTAACCCACAAAAAATGTGGGTTGGGTTGAAATTATAAGCCCACATTGACAAAACGTGCTGGGCCAACCCGACCCACCAAAATGTGGGCCAGAACTGGGCCCGGGTCTGGCCAGAGCCCACCAATAACATTTGCAATACAGTGAATACACGCTAGCGCCTGGTTGCTGCCTCTAATAAAAATTTAAAAAATAGGAAGATATTATATTATTATTGAATAATGAATATTGAGTGTTGAGAGTGAGAGTCTGAGAGAGAAGAGAGTGAGAGACCGGAGACGAGAACAGGAGAGTCGAGCTCTGCACCTCCGTCCGAGCTTCCACCTGCAGTGACCTCTGTTTTTTCGTCATCGAGCTCTGCACCAGAGTTATGGGTCGCGGGGAATATTTCGGCACTCCAATGCTAACGCCTACGGCTCCAACTACGAGAAAGCCACTGCGTTCATCGATCTGGTTCGTTCACGTTTTTCTCCCATTCCTTTTTTGCCTTTTCCCCAACCTATTTCAGTGAACTCATATGTTGTGCGTCTTTTGCAATTGTGAGCGAGTTTCCTATTAGGCATTGTGCTGGAACCGATTGTTGAACATAGAGAACTAGATCTTGATGTTAATTGCTTGTTACTATACTTTATGAATGAAATTTGTGTCTGAATTTCTATGACATACTCGTTATTGAAGGCATCTTAAGAAATCGCCAATTGAATTTGTGAACTTTACCCTTTTGTGGCTACTTATCTAAGGTTGTTTGTGGGCTAGGGCCAGAGAATTTGCTGCAAAATATGGCTTAGGAAAACCAGTTGTTGCTGTGTATTTCAATAGTAAAAAATAAACGAGTAAATAAAAAACTATTGGAACCAGAAGGAGGGATAACACGTATGAAGAAAAACATTAATTCTAGTTATACATAATTTTAAATATAGATCTGATTACCTAAGTTGCAATCACGATGGTGATGAGGGCTTATTACACAGAAAATCAGCTAGACATATTGATATATAAATTTTAATTTAATTATTATTGATTTAAATTATAGTTTGAGATATTTTTAATTATTGTTATTAATTTTTTTATATTGTCTATTATAAGTTGAAGTTATTCCTTTGCTCATTATGCTTGTATTATAGAATTATAACATTTATTTTTCAAGTGTTTGCTAAAATTGCTGCATTCAAATGATAGGGCAAAATAAGTTTCCATGCCTGATCTGTCTATTTTTTTGTTTCTGAAGCAAGATTTGGGACATAACAGTATGCTATATAAACCCAAGAATGATGGCTGATGACATCAACCTTCAACTGAATGCTGCGGAGATTATGGTGAACGATTTTTGCAGTTTGCTAGTTAATGGCATGTAGTTCTACATAAATGGTTTTCCATCTTAAGAATTGTGACATTTTCTTAAATCATGGTGTTGTGTTTTATAACTTTGATGATTTTTCTTTCTCTTTAGTCTTTATTAATTATCTCTTTCTCATAGGCTATGTGTTATTTTTTGGAAGTTGTAATGTTTCTAACTTGTTTTTAGTAAATTTTAAATTTAATGTATAGATGTTGCTACTTGCTTTGCTAACTTTAATTTAATGTATTAATCTAGCATAAATTAATTACATTTGTCTTTTTTTATAGTTTTTTTTGGCTTTTTTTAAAAAAAATTAATTTTTTTTATATTTTTTAGGTGAGCCGGCCCGCTGGTCCACCTTAAAGTGGGACGGCTAGCATTTCCAACCCACTTTGCAAAAGTGGACCAGTCTGGCCCGGTCCATTCAATTTTTTTGGTGGGTTAGGCCAGCTTGACCCGATTCATTTTTTTGGTGGGTTGGACCAGCCCGACCCGTTTTGGGTGGGCTGATCCACTTTGCCATCCCTGTACATGGGTGGATAGAGAGACCAACAAATTTTTCTCTCGATACAACTACAAATTGAATATAGAAAACTTTCTTAGTTGGCTCACCATGTCCCCGATAAAGGAGGATAAAATTTTCCCTATCGCCTTATGGACATGTTGAACCCATGCTGACCCTTTGGCGGATTTTGAAATTTTAAATAAAGAAAAAATGAGCACTAAGACTTCTTTTTCATGTATGATTGTGTCTTCTAAGATCTTCTTGTAAGGATACCGTTTGATGACTTCACCATGGGGGTTCTGAGGATACTGAATGTAGCTCCCCTCAACTTCACTCGAAAGGTTGGGTTGCCATCCAGGTATTTCGAGCCATCTGCTTGTATAATTATGTAAAGGCTACCCCTGGCCTATTCCTTCATTATTTTTGTTGTCAGCCATGGAAGATGGCTAGGTGGGTATCATTGGTACGAATATCCATGTGGCCTCTATTCACACCTTCACCGTTTTTTACTAGAATTCTAAAACTGCTTGCAATAGGGAGAAATTATTTTTATGATTTGGCTAAGAATCCTTTATTCCCTTTTTATTTGAAACAAGTGCCATGTCGGTATGATGAGTACCCAAGGATTAACTGACTAGAAAGGAACTTTAGGACCTAACCTTTTTCAAATTGTCCTCCCTTGGTGCCTTCCTGCTAAACCTTTAGTTACCTTTTTTTATGTCTCCTTAACCTATTAGAGATCTTGAGGGTTATTTGTTTATCTTCTCTAGATGTTTTCGGTTTCTTTATTCAAACTTGTTGACTTATCTTTTCTTTTAATTCAATAATTATGTCTCAACCTAGCGGTGACATGGCGGGCTTCCGCTAGTTGTTCTCCCAGGGTTGACAACACTATGCTCGTTCAACTTGTTATCAGGAATCCTCATCTGAGGGATCCTCCTATCCAACTATTCCTCCTCCTAGTAAGGTGCCAAAAACAAAAGATAAGAGTAGGCATAAAAAGAGGCTCCGAGAACATAAACACACCGTCGAAGAGCCTTCTAGTCATGGGGGTATCAAAGAAGATAAAGCAACAATTTCTGGACTTTCTATTATCTCATCCTTTGGCAAACATTTCAATCATTACCAATAGTGAATTCTTTATTAAAGAGTTTGTGCCAAGTCACCTGATCCTAAATGTAACACCTTAATATTGCAAAATGCGTTAATCAATTTAATTTTGCCTTAATTACTATAACATCCTAAATGTAACATTTCAGCCATTACTGTAACTATGCCTTAATTTATTTATTTTGTTTTGTAAAGCGCGTTAATCAATTTAATTTCACAATCATGCAAAGGTGTGAAAATGTGAACAAATTTTTTTGTTGAATGCTTTAAAAAAACATTTCATTGGTCGCTTCTTAAGTCGATATTGCATAGTAAATAAAACGTTCATTTATATTTTCAAAAATAAAGCAACATGAATTTTCTCTTATAAGCATACTTGTTTAAACATTAACTTACAACATAATAAGTGAAAACACACACACAAATATGAACATGCATAAGTATTTTCCTAAGTAAAGTAGCTAGTACCGCCTAACGATACAACTATATGTGACAATAAAGTAGATGACTGGAATATATAAATAACAAAAGGATTGGATTCTAGACCTACCCAGATTAAATACATACAAAAAGAAAAGTCCTAGACTCAGAGCAGTCATCTCTAATACCCAATCAGCGTAAATGGTACACAAAAAGTACATTCATAAAGTTAGTCATAGGGAAATCCCATCATTAGGATCCCTATGAGAATTCCCATATCCCTTTATTGGCTCCACGTCCTCCTCCGGATCCTCCTCCATCATTTTTTGGTCCTTCTCCGGCTCAGAATCCTCCTTTAACCCTGCTAGTGGTAATGCCTCCACTTTAGTATCAACCCCAGTCAAAGACAATGTCCGAGGTTGGGGGCTAGAAGGATAGGTCTGAACCACTAACACCATAATTGGAAAAGAGTAGAAGACTAACATTGTGCGCTCAAACTCATTAGAAACTCTGGTCCATTGGAAGAAAATGATAATGACAATGATGAAGACGATGAAGATGAAGGTGAAGAGATATCCAAAACCTCCATTGGCATAGCTTGGCGTTAGTAAGACAGAGTGGGCTATGTCCACAGTAGGCAGTACCTAAAAACCTGAAGCAACTCCTCAGGTTCATCTATCGACATTAGTGTTTAACATAGATACCCTAAAAAAATAATCTAAGCTACAAATCACATTGGATACCCACGCTACCCATGAACACTTAACTTTGAGGTTAAGTGTCAACTCCTCTGTCGTCACTTGATCCTAAACAAAGGCGTAAAGGTGAGTTTTCCTGCTTCCTCAAACCAACATAGAAAGACTTAAAATAAGTCACACAAAACTACCAACCCCAATGACGAGGTTATTTACCGATCCTTACTCTCACCCTAAACATTTTCATTACCAACAATGTAAATATTTCTCGCAGAACTCATCAGTCTTACACATTTAGTTTTGGATGACAATGGGAGCACACCATCTACCATGGTACAATGGTAGGCTCTCACCAACTATGGTTATGGCTTCATTCTAGTTAAGAAAGTCAAGTGAGCCCCACGAGTCCCCTGAACTAACCGGACATATCCTGAGTCGGGTTATCACACTCAACATTTTGCCTAGGCTATTTTCAAGATTGACTCATCAACGACTCTCTCACTAAGAATGCATTTTATTTGTCACAGTAGGGTTTAGTAGTTTTTGGTATCAGATGGCAATGAATTGGCAAATGAGCTCGAGTTCAACCCTTAGTTTAACAACATAACAAATGGGGACTCTGTCCTTTGTCACGGAAGGGTTGAATTGTGTTTTTAGAAAATATAGTTACTTTTTCTTAAAACTGTAAAACACATTTATCTTCTAATAAATACAAAGAGTCGGGCTATGAGAAAAAAAATAAATTTCTTTAAGAGATCTAAAAACAAATTCAACACCCTTTGTTAGTTAAATAGGAAAGCACACAAGGAAATTGTATTGGCTTGTCTCAATCACAAGACTATGCCCAATTCTTGGCAACCACCAAGTTTCCACTAACTTATCAAAATTACAAGTATTCTTCACTGCAACTTATGGCTCAGACACTTGCAAGCTCTACCCCAAGCTTGACTTAAAAAACAGTATTCTTTGTCCCAACAAGCCACTACTGGCTTTAAACAAATTAAAAAGATTTGTTGGAAATTTTTTCACTGACAAAAGTATGATAACCTAATAGACAAATAAATCACTTAACATTTTTAGTCTTTTCTCTCAAGATAGACAAGGTGTTTTAAGAGCTTTTATATCTTTACAAGATTTTTATAGAAAGCTTTACAAGAAATAAATGATTCGTCTAGATGATTTGTCAATTGTGTCTTCACAACTTCTATATATAGCCTTCATCTCTAAGTATTCATTGTCTCTAAATGGTTCACTTCTTCACTTTGTTCTCCATCTGGGTGTTAGACATTAGACGATCCATCATTCAACGACCCAGACAACTCTTACGATATTGATGAAAACAAAGATATAAAATTATGTTAACCACTTTGTTGCATGTAAGCCAACATGTTTGATGACTGGAAACAACACCAGAAGAGACTTATCCACAAATGGATAACTCGTCTACTGAAAGCATGAAGAACTCGTCAAATGCATCCAAACAACGAGTGGAACAAGCATTTATTTGAATTATCTATTTACTCCATTTTATATGATCCCATTTTAAAAGGAACATATCTTTGAAATTATTATTATTTTCCTTTTATTTTGATTAAGGGTCATATTGAGTTATGAATGACAAAAATGGAAAGTCCTGATTAAGGGGTGTGCCAGGAGTAGCCTTGAGAATACTTATAAGCCATAAGTGGTAGGAAAGAATACTTGTTGTAATCAAGGTTGATTAGTAGAACCCTTACCTGGTTGGTCAAGGAGAACTGGATGTAGCTCAGATTGAGTGGACCAATATAAAATGAAGTATTTTTACTATTCTTCAGTAGCTTATTACGATATTTCATTGTCCATTACTGCCACACTTTGCACACAAGATTTTTTCAATTAAAAACAAGTTTTCCAACTCATTGGACGACAATCCACCTTTTGTCATTTGACGAGGGTTTTACAAACTTGTTTATTATAACATCTTCCATTTTGTAAAGGTTTTAATTTTTGACTAAAATACTATTCAACCCCCTTTCTAGTGCAATTTGTGATATTTCACTTAGGTCTCAAGTCTATTGATACAATTAATGATTGTATTAAATGCATGTCCCTTCTTGATGCAATGTTCAGCAGGAAAGTCAATTCTTTCATCAGAGAAGGTATGCAACAATAGAGCGTGCCTTTTGATGAGAATCAACATCTTGTAGATTGTGGACTTCATTTATTCTTTATAGGGTTTTGGCAGATCTTAGGAAATGTTTTTTGCATGAAAGAATCTCAGACATAGAGTATTAAATGAAGATCTTACATACACTACTTAAATGTTATATTAGATTGTCTTATAAGTTCATCGTTTGAAACTTTTAGACGCACAGAGACAGTTCATGATTTGATAGCATATCAAATGAAACTTTTATTATTTGTAATTATTTGTATCCAATAAAAGTAATTAGGAATCCTGATTCATCTTTAAGACATAAATGTCTTTTAACTTAACATCCTTTCACACCGTGTGAAAACCGTAAACCAACCTTTGCTTTAAGAGCAACAACATCTTAACAATTGAAACACTCAATGTGACTTTTTCAATCTCGTACTTGTTCTGTCCCACCATGCACTTACATTTCCATGCATGTATCTCAATATCGTGCTAATGTTTCTAGAACAAAGTTCTAGTCAACACAGGAACTCATGCCCAAGTTCTATTGATGGATAACTTGTGTTAAAGGCCAAAGTGTAGTCAAAATACTCGCACTATGTACACAATTACTTAAATAGTTTATCTTTATAATTCACCAATTCATATAAGAAATATTTTCCCATAAAATATATAGATATTAAATTTTTTAAATGTTAAAAAAATATGAATTCACTAGTTTGTTTTTATATCAATTAGATATGCAGGTCCATTAATTCCTAAAAATCAATTTATCTTTGTTATCATTCAATATTTTTGTTAGTCGAATCTTATTGCTATGATAAAGCTGATAGTCAAGGTTAAAGCCAAATTATAGTATGAAGCACATCTAGTAACAAGATAAGAAAAGTAAATCAATTTATAGATAAAAGGATGTAAAAAAAAAAAAAACAATGTGTGTCCCCTAGTTAAATGAAATTTTAAGAATGGTTCCCCACAATTGTTCTAGATACAATATTTTCATTTACAAAAATGTCATTGTTTTTTTAGAACGATTCTTTTATAAGTGTTCTAAAAAACTGTTCTAAAATCTCATTTTTGCACTAGTGAAGGTCTCATTTTTCTTCTGTCAACTTTGAACACTTTTAAAAAATGAGACTAAATATAGTTTAAATGAAACCAAATTGAACCTATTTTGAGGATAAAGGACTTAGTTAAAAAATTTAAAAATAAAGGGACTAAATTGAATTTATGTAGGTGAAGAAAAATCTGCAATTAATAATAAAGTATGTATTGAAATAGGCAACAACACCAACATATCAACTGAAGTAAAATGTATTTCAAAATAAAATAAAAAAATTCCAAGTAATATCCCGCTGTTTAATATAGTGAATTGAAACATACATTTTTCATATAAGCAAATATCCGATTTTTAGTGTCTCTTTTGCCTACCTTTTTTGTTCAATTCATTTTCAAGTATTATAATATTTCTTCTAGTCAAGAAGATAAATATTTCCTATAACAATAGAAACATGTACCAAAAAGATAACAAAAAACAGTTAGATATATAGTAGCGTTTTCATATGTTGCATATCACAACCAACCTGGTAACTTCTCATCTATTGTCACACCCCCAATAAAAGACTATTTTATATCTTATCTTCTTTGAGTTAGTAAAGCAAAGAGTGTTATGGACTTGTGGTTCTCTTTTCAATACCATAAAAACTAAAGTTATAGTTATCATCCCCACAATGAATGGAAAAAAATGAGATCATGGATTTCCACCATGTGAAACAATTAAAACATCAAATTTTTTGGTCTTGTTCAACTCAAACTCCCAAAATACTTTCTCTTTACAAAAGAAATGAGAATACATAAACAAGGAAAATATATAGTAGAATAAATAATTTGATCTTGCAGGCCCTAAAAAATCATACAAAATCTCATGGTAGTTAGTTATTCTTCAAACCTTCAATGATATTTTCAATGTCGAAAGGTCTACCATCCAAGTAGCTAGTGTCCTGAGATCATATGATAGAATCACATAGGTTCAAAGATAAAGGCAAATATAAAATATACACACAAAAGAACACACAACTAATATGGTAGTTGTTTATTAAAAGGAAAATGTAAAATACACCTCATGTGTTGATAACTCACAAATTTAACATGCATTTGAGGAAAATTATCCAATTAAAAGACCCTCAGCAGAAAACAAACTAAAAAAAATGGTTAAGATATCTATTAGATGTTTTGACTATATCACTCATTTTGTTCCAATCATACTAGTGTAAGTTGGAAATTAGGGCCAGTTTTCCTTAGTTAGGGATAATACAAATATCAAATCATGTTTAGAACCCATAAGATAAATAAAGAATATTAAAATAAAAACCCAACCACAAATATGTTTGAGGTAAACGGTTTGAGAGAGAAGGGTTTAGTGTTGGGTGCTTGAAGTATTATACCAAGAGACATCAAATGTTGAATGCTCAAGAGTGTTACCTCAAGCTTAGGGAAAACCCTAGTGATATAACAAGCTATTGGGCTCCAGCCCATATAACCATACAATAATTTATTGGGCTTGTATGTGAACATATTATTATTTAATATATATTGTTAAATATATTAAAAGATCTCCTCCTATGTTCACGATACAGCACAATCCAATAAAGTAGGTAGTGTAATGTCCAAACAAACATGAACCATCCACATCCAGTCCAAGACAATCAACTCGGATCGGTCAAAGAGTTTTAATAATAAAACATTAAACTCAAACAACATTTGCAATCAAACTAAGTGAATCATCATTCTCATGAATATGTTCTAAGATCAATATATCAATATGAATACCAATAGTTTTAGATTAAATCTAAACTCATCCAAATCCCAACATCTAAAAAATCAGTCGCAAAGTCAGTTCACAACCAACATATGCATAACAATCAAGTATAAGTAGGCCAGTCAAATAGTCTAATGCCTTATAAATATAAGAAAGAAGCATAATAATCATAATGTTCACAAAATAGAAATAACAAAATGTAGGTCTCAATTAAATGGACTCCAACATTATGGGCAATACCAGGTGAATTGTCAAGTTCCCTACTAGTCTAAATGATATATTCATATATCAAGTTGGTCTTCCTCCTCAGGATCCCACTTATTAAGCTCTCCTCCATCTTTACCATCCCATGTAGAATGCTAAATATGAATTTCATATTATCATGAATTCAATCATTTGAATAAAGTACTAAAAATGTCTAGTTCTACTAAAAGAACTTAGCATCATATCATCAGGCAAAGAAGAACATATATCAATGTCATAAAGCATCATAATACTATGTTCATAAGCATTAAGCCAATTTCATAAATTATGAACAAGGCCTAAATAGTTTAAGTTATAAAGAGCCATCAACCTAAATTTATTTGTAAGAGAATAACGATTGTCTCGTTTTAAAGAATAAGACTAATAGTCACGTCACTTACAATAACCTAGTCTTGTAATGTCAAGTTTCAATTAAGAACAAAACCAATAGGCTTCTTATATAATCAACTATTTCTATGTTTCAATTTGGAATGTCACAGTTACTAATTCCTTAAAGTCAAATAATCTAGCTTCAAGTTTGGAATGAGATCATTTAACTAAAAGGGTAGGCCAACCTGGTACGATTGTATCATCAAGTTTGGAATGACACAAGCTTCCCAGATAGAACTTTTGAATAAGATTAAAATCATCTCATCAAGTTTGTAATGAGATAACTCATCCTTTTCAAAATAGTTAGCAACCACGATCATCGATGAAACATATAAACTGTGCTTATCTTTGGCCAGCAAAGGAAGATTCGATAATTCAAAACACACAATTAATGGTAAGTAAATAATAATTAAGACTTGTCTACATAGTCTTTAGCTCCATTTCCCCAACTGTTTTGAATAATCGATCTTTAGGCAAACCTTTTGTGAGAGCATCGGCCATGTTATCCTTCGATCTCACATCGACCAAGGTGATAACTCCGTGTTCTCTCAAATAATTCAACAATGCATGTCTCAGTCTCACATGTCTTCCCTTTAAATTAAAGAGAGCATTCTTTACAACTTGGACTGCTGCTTAATTATCCCAAAATAAACTTAAAGAATTAATCTTTAGTTGAGTCAAAGGAATATCCATAATCAAATTCTTTATCCCCTCTACCTCTTCATCAGCTGAGGCTAAAGCAAAAAGTTATGATTCCATTGTTAACAACGAATAAAAGCCTATATTTTGGATTTTCAAGTAACAACAGCTCCACCCAGAGTGAATACATATCCACTGGTGGATTTACTATTTCCAATTTCTGAACACCATGAGGCATCAGAGTATCCATCCACAAGTGAAGGATAACCAAAATAACATATAGCATAATCTTTAGTACCTTTAAGGCATCTCATCATCCTACTAAGGGCATCCTAATGCTCTTTACTAGGATTACTATTGAAATGACTCAACATGCCAACTGCAAAGGCTATGTCAGGTCTAGTGTAACTCATAGCATACATGAGACTACCTATCAGTTTTGAGTACTTTAACTGATCCACATTGGTCCCTTCATTAGGACTCAGTCTTTTGTTATAATCATATAGTGTCTTACTCGATTTAAACTCACTATATCCCTAGGTAGAAAGTAGCTGCTCAATATAATGAGTTTGGATAAGGAAGATAACTTGCCTTTCAAAGCTTACTTTCATACCAAGAATGGTATTAGCTATACCAAGATCTTTCATGTCAAATTCTCTAGCTAAAGTGGTTTTCACATCACTCACTATAGAATGATCGGAGCCAAGAATTAACATGTTATCAACTTACAGGCATATGATAACTATCTTATTTGACATGAAACGATAGTAAAGACATTTATCTGAATAATTGGACTGAAAGTCAAAGCTCTTTACCACCTTGTTAAACTTAAGATGCCACATCTTAGGTGCTTGTTTAAGACCATACAAAGATTTTTTCAATTTACAAACTTTTTTCTCAAGGCCTTTCATGACATATCCTTCAGGTTGTTCCATGTAGATTTCTTCATTTAACTATCCATTTAAGAAAGTTGTCTTTACATCCATTTGATGCACTACAAAGTGTTCAGTATATGCCAAAGCAAGAAGAATTCTTATAATCGACAGATGACATACAAGTGAATAAACGTCAAAAAATTATATTTCACTATGTTTTTTAAAGTCTTTAGCTACTAAACGTGCTTTATATCTAGCCATTGATCTGTCACTATTCAGTTTCTTCTTTAATACCCACTTACAGCCTATAGCCTTAGCCCTTTTTGGAAAATTGACTAGCTTCCAAGTGTGATTCTGTAGCAAAGAACTCATTTCATCATCTATGGCTTCTGCCCACAGTAAGGATTCACTAGATCTCATTGCTTCTAGATAGAAGAATGGATCATCCTCTATATGGTAAGTGACAAAGTCCTCACCAAAACTTTTAGAAACTTTATCTCTTGTAGATTTTCTAACTGGGATTGGTTCAATAGCCAATTTTGTGAGATTATTGTCAAAAGAATAAGCTACAAATTCTACAGGAGATTCTGAAATCATATTTGTAGATTCAAAAACCTCCAAGTCAAGATTGCTAACAAACTTGTACTAAAAGAATTCTGCATCTCTAAATTCTATCACTGTGTTTGTAGATAGATCCAAAAATCTATCTGCAGCACTATCTTCTACACTACCTAGATATACACAAGTAGTGGTTCTAGGTCTCACCTTAGGCCTTTTAGGATCTTGAATCCTTACATATGCAACACAACCCCAAGTTTTAAGTGTATCATATCTACAAGGACATTTGTGTCATATCTCCTAAGGTGTCTTAGACAATTTAGAGTGTGGCAACCTGTTTAAGATGTGATTAGCAGTTAAAACAGCTTCTCCCCAATAGGAGGAAGGCATGCAAACTATAAGTAACATAGAATTTAGCATTTCGATTAAATATCTATTCTTACGCTCGACAACACCATTTGATTGGGGTGAGTAAGGGGCAGTAGTTTCAAGTATTATGTCCTCCAAAGCACAAAATTTCTTGAACCCAGTCATTGTATATTCTCCTCCTCCATCACTCCTAAACCTCTTAATTTTCAAATTAAGTTTATTTTCAACTCTAGATTTTAAAATCTTAAACTATTCAAAATCATCATCTTTCGATTTCAACAAATAAACATGACAATATCTAGAAAAATAATCTATGAAAGTGATTAGAATGTATTAGCTCAAGAAGTGTTGTGCTTTTAGAAACCAACTTAAAAGGTTTTCTAGTGATCTTAGTCTGTGCACACACTTCACATTTGTCAAATCAAATAGAAGTGTCTAATGGAATGTTGTGAGTTTTAGATAAATGTTGCATTTTCCAATAGTTCACATGTCCAAGTCTATTATGTAATAATTTTGAATCAATCAAAGTAGAACTAACATGGTTTATGCTATCAGTATCTAAACTCAATCTATACATGCCATTAATCATAAATGCACAACCGAAGTAACATGAGTTAACAGATAAAGTTACTCTACCATTCATAGTTGAAAAAGACATCCTAGCTTTATCAAGTAAACTCATAGATATTAAATTCTTTTTAAGTAAAGGTACTACTTTAACATGTTTCAAAGTTAGTAGCTTACCTGAAGAAAGCACCAAATTAGTAGTTCCAGCATGAGTCACCTCTGTCTTACCACCATTACAATTTTCTATGGTGTCTTTCACTTCTATGACCTCAGTGAGTAAATTCTCATCATTTGTCGCAAGACAGGTAGCACCACTATCCAACCACCACTCAGAAGAGACATTGGCCTTTCCATTGCTCATCATTACAATGAAGGCTTGAGGCTCAGATTCACTAATTAGCATATTAGCCTCATTTTGTGGTGTGTTGTTCTTTGACATCTTTCGTAGCTTACACTCTGCTATCCAATGACCCCACTATCCACAGTTATGGCACTTGTCCTTCTTCTTCTTCTTGAAGATAGTCTTTTTGGCCTCTAACTGTGAAGAGGATTCACCTTTTCGTGACTTGAACTTTTCTAAGATTTATAGGAATGTGAAACTAAGTTGGCAACTAACTTTTGTTGTCCTACTTGTTCCAAACTCTTCCTACAAATGTTTTGATCTTCAATATGAGTATACCTTTTAAATTCATCCAGCCCCATCTGTTCTTTTAGTCTATGCATGTCAGTCTTAAAAGAATTTCATTCAGTAGGTAACTTACTCAACATAAGATCAACAAAGAGATTATCAAAAGATTTAAGCTTTATGATATCATAGGAACTATGTTTTGTCATTTTAATCAAAGTAAAATTGTTAGAAAGAGTGCACCTTAAAACCCTCCAAAGTATACCAAACACTACTAGAAAAATAGCATTCAACATCGGTTCTTTTTGACATTTCACATCGGTTTTGAACCAATGTTGAATCAGGCGACGTTGAATGTCCGTAAGTTAACATTGATTTCGAAAACCGATGTTAACGGAACTAAACAACATCGGTTTTCAAACAATAACCGATGTCCATATCTGATAAATAAAGACGTAAAAATGTGTAAAAGATGGAAAATTAACATCGGTTTCTTAAGAAACTGATGTTAAGGAACACCACAACATCGGTTTTTATCAAAAACCGATATTGATTTTATGTAACAACATCGATTTTCTTTGCAAAACCGATGTTGTTACAAAAAATCAACATCGGTTTTCTTTACAAAATCGATGTTGATTGGATGTAACAACATCAGTTTAGCAAAGAAAATCGATGTTGTATTATAAGTTAACATTGATTTTCTTAAAATCGATGTTGTTTATTTAATTTTTAAAAAAATATTTTGTCTGTTTTAAAATTTTTTGTAGTTCTTCAACCTGTAAATGAAATAACAGATCCAGGCAATTTCACAATACATTAAAATTTCACAATACATTCAATAACAAATAAAATTCAATAGTGTCAATGTACATAAAAGAATTTCATAATAGCCTTCATTGTACAAATAAAATCCAATAATAACCACCTAATCTACTAATATGTCATCTCTAATTTTAAGAAAAAACTTCGCCCATTGAACCCTAATAGCCTTCAAGGTGTCGGCTTCTAGTGGTCTTTCATCAGTGAAATACTACATGACATAAGAAAATATAATTTAATAAGTACAAAACAAAAACAAGCAAAAAAAAATAGTTTTGAATTAGACAATTAATTACCATGTCTCAGTTATCTGTGAAGCCTCCTTGGACTATTGTCGACATCCAATGCATGACATAATAGCCACACTCAGTGCTTCCTTTTTTCTTATTACACTAAATTGACAAACATAGTCAAAGTTAAATGTCAATTAGTGTAAAAAGTAAGAAAAATTATTTTCAATACATAAAGCATGATTTATTAGAAGACTTACTTTAAGCGCTATCCATTTAGTAGTAGCCTTTGACTTATTTCCTTCAGTGCCATGGACTTCCTTCAAAGCACTGCTTAAGAGAAACATGCACGCATAGTGTACAATTAACATATTCACGCCATAGAAATAACATAAATGTGTTACGAATTAGAACCTACCTGTTAATAATTCCTTTAAGGTAGTTATCAGGCCTGTTATGCAACGAACAGAACCAGACGACTACATTGACCTTAGGACATACAACTACTAGTTACCAATGTGCACTGCATTGTCCAAAAACAAGTTATTATACTGCATACATTAACTAAATTGTGATACTCATTTATACTTATCCATTCAAATGCGGTGCAAGGTAGACATGTTTCTGTGAACTTTGCATCCATTTCTTCATATAATCCGATTGCAGGCTTAATTCATTCATATGCCTATTGGATCGTGAAAATAAAGTCAATTATGCAAGAATATAAAACAATTCACCAAGTAATGCTAGTCAATTGCAAGTGACTTACAGAATCCACAATTGTATAACGGTTGAGACATTGACCACCATGGATGATCTCCGAAATATCCTCATGCTTGACGTACAAAGGGAAGTTGTCATTATGCACCCCAAACATCTCCGGGTCCCATGGCACCTGGAAGGGTCTGAGGAAAAGATCGGGGATGGTCAATGCTATCTGGTACAAGGGATTAGAAATATTTTCTGGCTTATCTACAGGTTTCGTCGGTCCCTCGGGTTCTTGTTTATCCTACACAGTTAACAACCATAAGTGAATGATTAGGTTAACTTTTATTAGACAAATCATTCGTAAATGAGAAGAAAGAAGGAAAAAATGAAAAACCTTATGCAAAATTGTCTGTACAAGATGTGTCGGCCAAGCAAGGAAAGTGTTAAGTGCCTACCCCACTAACTGAACCTCCTCAGTGGGTACAGGGACGCGAGCATCAGCATCTCGTACTTCCTCAACACTCACCTTTACCTGATCAGTGGCAAGAGGGACGCTGTGCACAGTCGTCGATCCCTCATAAACTCTGCCGAGGGCAACAAGGCGGGGAGGATTGTCATCGACATACAACCCACGCCTATCAAATGCACCTGTGTCTGGGTCATTCCCCAAGGGATCAACACAGCTTTCCTTGGTGCTGACATGGGCACCAAGAGGACACGACTGAAACTCTGGAGGCTGCATGGCACCCTGAGACTGGATCTGGGTCTGCAACTGGCTGAAGCTCATCATCACCTGTTGCGTAACTTTTTCAGTGATCGATTGCTCCAGCTCTACCCTGATGTTGTCTTTCAGGCGATCCAAGTCTTCAGGTGCCATTGATCCAGACTTCGACTTGCGAGAGGATGATGAAGCCAGTCCGAAGTACTGTGTACCGGTAATACCGAATCCAACACCACGGACACGCCCAGGGTGCTCTAGTCGTCCAATGGCAGCAGTCAAGACATCCTGACATCCACTGGCAACAAAAGAACCTTGTGTGGATTGCTCATCCAGGGAATCCTACAATGAAAATAAGTAGAACATTAGTTTTGTAATTTGTGATGCAAACATTCATTAAATGTGTATGAGATTTTTGTTTGACTTACAATCCTTTCAGCAATCTCGCGTGCCACCTCAGAAGTCATCTCCCTGGTTTCTTTCGTGCGAGCCAGCTTCCACTTGACGTGTCGTCTCACTAGGGACAGAAGGTGAATGATGGTCTCGGTGCTATCAGCACGGGTTGCTTCCTCCAATTGTTTCCTTTGTTTTTCGTCCATCAATCTCTTCTCTAACAAGTCATAACCCTCGCTAGACAACACGTGAGGGGCGGTGTTCAACTTCTGGATGGCCTGGGCCTTCTTTCTAACATCCTGTAAGAATTACACATATAGGGTCAAAATAAAGCGCTTGTTTGACTTCAAAGTTGTTACATTGTAAAACAATGTAACTCGGCTAACCTCCCAGGAAGCGGCTCTATGTGTCCCACAGAATTGGTCCCATTTTTCCTTACTGATGCCGTATTTCTCGCAGACAGCATCAATATCGTCTTTTCCTTGTGCCAAAACCCATTTGCTGGTCAAGTCGAACTTGAACTGCCTCCATCGCTCTCCTACTGTCTGCAGAATTTTCTTCTTAGTCCTTTGGTCGGATGCTTCAGGTATATCAAATTTAGCCTGTGTTATAATGAAGTGGGTTTAACAGTTAGAACAACATTTAAATTGTTTCACTACAGCCAATCACATTGTACATTTAATTGTAAATACCTGAATGTCCTCCCAGATCAACTTTTTCTGCATAGCATGAACTTCTTTCCAGTTCGCAATGGTGACATCCACCTTGTCTCTCGCAACGATCCCTAGATATGTCCTCAATTTCTTCGTCTGAGGACCATCAGACTTCCCAGTGGCAGGATCGACATGAACCACTGGTCTGTCAGCACCAGGAGGTCTGGTAGCCAGTGAACACAACCGTGTTGCTTTCCTAGTCTTCTTCCTCGTGCACGCTGAAGGTCCTGACTCAGTAGGACGAGCAGGTGCTGACTCAGGGGGAGGCAGTGGTGACTCCGGACTAGGAGGTGTTGACTCAGGACGAGGAGAGGAGGTCGGTGGTGTAGTCATGATCCTGTTAAAAGCAAAAACAAAGATAAGTAGAGTTAATAGGCAAGTAAATTAACATATTAAAATGTAAATGTCGAATAAAGTTAAGAGACAAAGAGACAAGTAAGGTTACATTAAGTAATATTAATTAATTCTCCTTCATCATGATCATTACAATTTGCATGAACCTCGTCAAGAACATCTTCTCTGTTGACGTCAGCCATTGGTGTCGAGAGTCGAGTGACACCAATATCAACGGTTGAATCATCATCATCAACATTAATACCAATGATTTTTCCATGTAGTACCACTGACCACCTTTCATCATATGGATCTTGAACATAAAACACTTGTTTAGCTTGTTCTGCCATGATGAAAGGTTCATCTTGATAAGCTAGCTTGTTAAGATCTACTAAAATAAATCTGAAGGCCTCTGTTCTCACACCGGTATTGATATCAACCCACTTGCACTTGAAAACACACACAGTGAAAGTAACATAATTAAGCTCCAGATGTCATTAATGACTCCAAAGTAAGGCAAGCACGCCAAAAGTGGATTGTGGTCATGCACAGTAGCGAAGTGCTACGACTCAGCTCTTAGGCTAACCCCACTGTTTTGCATTGTGCTCTTCTCATCTTGTTGTTTGGTGTAGAAGGAGTACTTGTTGATATCGTACCCTTGCCAACTTCTAACATTTCTTTTCGGCCCATCTGCTAACTTTCTCATTGTTTTAGATGCAGATTCATCACTAAGTATTGTATCTTTAAACCAATTCAGGAAAGTCTTGTTATGCTCTTTCAACAACCTATTCTTCGTCATTCTTGGATTACTTTCCTTTGAAAAATCTAATATGACGGATCATGTATATGATTATAAAACACCAAATAACAATAAGTCATATTTATTAGAGTTATGATTGTGTGTACCTTGTTGGACCATTACTGAATCGAAGAAAAGCTGGAGAAGATAAGGGAACAAGATGCTAGAATCTTCCTCTCTATTGTCTATTCAGAAATTGACAGCCTTCAGCGATGGGAGCATTATGGCTCATGGGACTTAACCCCAGCATACATAGGCTAGAGAGAGGACCTAGCAAAAACCTAATCAACAGTGTGTCTGATAGGTCCACCCATCACAGAAGTCCAATCAGATACTAATGCCTACACTACTACCCAACTAGGCCCCATACCAATAGATGCTATAAGCCCAACTCAATATGATCACAATGAGTTAGTCTAAATATTAAAATTGGAATATCCATTAACCCAATTAATTTAAAATACAAAACTTATTAATTAATATTGCCCACATAAAGGAAAATTTCTAACATTCTCCCACTTGGGCTATATTAATTAATTTAATATTATTTTGAAAATCATTTTATTTTGAAAACGACTCTATCAGGTTAATAACTGAAAATTTATCTTACGTGGCCACAATTTTGAAAAACAATATTCCAATTCCAGCATCTCAAAACAATTCAATCCAACATAACTCCATCATAGGAACATGGCGATCAATATACCAAAAATATCATAGCATATGACCTTCCATACTCACATACAATGAGTATTACATCTTCATGAATCAGGGCCTAATAGTGTAGTAAGAATTAGTGTCAAAATATGATCAACAATATAACACACTAATTCTTATCGGTCCTCAATGTAATTTCTCAACAACATGAAATTACATTAGTGCAATTTCCAAGTAACATGAAATTACACTTTTTCTGATGCAATTTCTCAACAAAATGAAATTACATCACCGCAATTTCTAAACAACATGAAATTTCCTTTTCAATCCAATTTCTTAACAACATGAAATTGAATTAATGCAATTTCACAATACAACATTAGATCTCAAAATTTGTGACATCCAAATATCTTTAAGCTCACGAAATGCTTAAGGATATTATTTCATACGTATATTTCTCAGTACAGGAGAATAATAATAATAATAATCATCAATAAAATTCAAACAAAAGTCACAAAATAATTATCAGTTTGCATACAAAAGTGACTCAAAAAACAAACTGAATATAACTCCCACTGATCAAAGGAATTGAAAGAATCTAAAATATTCAAAAGCAAGTCTCTATGCAAACCGAATATAACTCCCACTAATCAAGGGAATCGAAAGAATCTAAAACATTCAAAAGTAAGCCTCTATAACTCCCACTAATTGAGCTCACTACATGAATATAAAATACTCTTGTTCTACACACAAAAAAGTTATCGAAAAGTCTTTCCTATCAAAGATTTATAGATGAAAGACTCTTGTTTCATTCAATAAATCAAAATCTTATTGGAAAAAAAATGTCATCTACATAAAGTATTAAGAAACTATATTTACTCCAACTTACTTTCATGTAGATGAATTAGTCAAATATATTTAAATTAATTTAAAGGAATTAACAAAAGATTCATTGCTAAGGTAAAACGAATGCATTAAAATAAACTATAAGGCAAAATATAGCTTTTAACAAAGCAAGTCATTACAACGAGGCCAGCAAAACAATACATCCCCTTTGGACACAATGCACATACCAAGGTTTAAACTAAGGGCAAAGCCTCAGACAAATAAATCAACGAGCATACACTGGTTTCAGAGAACTATTCCCTTTGGACAAACAGATCACCTAGACCAATGCACCTCCAATAACTTTATTATAGACAAGCTTCTAATTAAAACACACAACAACCCCCTTTGGACAGGAAATTGCATGAAATAACCAAAAGAATTCTTCAAATTTACAAAGAAATTTCCATGACTAATAAATTTGGGCAACAACAAAATAATTTATATATCATAAACATCCCTTTGGGCAGGGAATATAATATACAAATATTTTTCATCACATGAAGATTTAAAAAACAAGGAGAATTACATATAATTATAAAAATTCATCCCCTTTGGGCAGACAAACTTTTTAAATTATACATATTTTTCCATAATTCCACATGTAATTTAAAAATAATTTATCCCCTTTGAAAATAATATATCAACAACAATGCCCACCAACATGAAACACTTCACAACACACATGTGTTTTTAGAAATCAAATATAATAGTCTAAAATATATAACACCAAATGTGAATCAAAATTCCAAAAGTAAGATATTAAATCATGGACAAGTAATCTTCCAAAAAAGTGAAATAACCCAAAAAAAAACTATTGGAACAACAACCGTACTAGTTTCAAGAATTTCAAAACTTAAAGAGTACATGAATAATACTAAGGTCCAAAAAATTATAAAATGTAGAGATCCAATCAAAAGTTTCAATCTACATTGAAAAGAAAAAGAGAGAGACTCAATCCAATAGAAAATAATAATTCATTGATTCCACAACACAAGTGTTTCACTAAAACCCAAGAGTGAAACTATAACTGAAAGTTCTAATGGATTTCAAGAATCAATAAATAATAATACCCAAATCTGAATACACAATTCACACTAACAATCCAAAATATTTCGAAAATGAAAATCAGTCAAAACAAACTAATAATTTCAGTCAGCCACTGATTTTTTTTTTTAAACAATAATAGCTAACTTCGCATTAGTTGAAACAGTAAACATAAAAGATAATAACTAGGAAAATAATTCATGTTAGCATTGAATAAAATAATTTACTAGAATTCTAAAAGACACCATTCCGAAAGTGTATTCCACAAAAGATGCATAGGTGAAAAAAGAGTCCCCAAAAGTCCAAAGTTTATAAATTGTGGAACCTACCCATGTAAAACTATTTCTTATAAGCAACATAAATAATTCCAGACATATGTGCAGTGAATATAAAATTAAAAAAAAACATACTTAATGCTCACTTACTAATAAATGATAATACTAACTCATCTTTGGTGTTCAAAAAATAAAGATAAGTATTCATGCTAAGGTGAACAAACCATGAAACATTGTTATTCACACCATCAGAAAAATTTTAAAATAATAAGTGAAACCAAAAGTGGGGTCCAATACACACCAAAAAAATATGCCAATATTCGAAAATGGGGTCCAAAATATCAGAACACTAAGTGCAATACCGCAATAAGGCTTGAACATATAGTATGGTATAAACAATACCAATTACAAAATCCATATTAGTTAGCCAAGTTTATTCAAATACGAAATAACACAGAAACTAAGGGCAAGACTCTAGTACTTTAAGCTCACATATACAAAACATTAGCAAATAGCAATTAATTCATGAGCAGGATAATTGTGCAAAGATAATAATAAATGACAGTAATTCCCTTATTAAAGTGAAATCAGAAATTAATTCACTAATAAAGCCAATATTAGGCATAATTTCTGGTTCTCCAAATTCATGCAACAATAAATGCACAAAACTTTAATAATTATTTCACGGAAATTGAAACTTTCAAAATAGCTTAAAATTTTCACAAAAAACAAAAGCAACCCACACCACAGTGTCAACAAATTCATTGAAACTAAAACTTCATGTTTACGAAACAATTTTGTTGAAACCAAAACAATTCATCAAATAAGAATAGTGAATTCATAATTCAAATCATGAATAGTGAATCACAATTTATGCAATTTTTTGATAAAGCACACAAATATTAACTACATGAATTATTTATTATTGGTTCAATTTGTCACACATTTCTTGTGAACTAGACGCTAAACTCCCATGACATTACTCTATAAAATCTACATTTTATATAGACTTATCAATTAAAAACTTGCTTTACTCAAATTATGGTGTTGCTTAATACAATAACTTATTATACTTTTTATATATATATATATATATATATATATATATATATATATATATATATATATTA
>QARZ01040458.1:46423-58015 GCA_013407115.1 Glycine latifolia
GCGAGAAGACAACCCATGATTAACAACAAATTAATTTTTATCGAAAAGGAAAATGCACCAAGAGATGTTAAGAGTGAAGTTAACTGACATGATAATTATTCATGAGTAATAACAAAAACAATTAAATATCATAAACTCTGCTTTGGAGAGAAAATATAATATATAATTATTTTTCATCATATGAAGATTTAATAACGGAGAGAATCATATATAATTGTCTAAAATTTATCCCCTTTGAGTAGATAAATTTTATAAATTATATATCTCCATAATTCCAACATAAAGGTGTCACATGTAATTAAAATCAATTCATTCCCTTTGGGTAGATAAATAATATTTAATTACAATTTCCTATCAATAAAATTTATCCTCATGTAATTTATTATTATATATTAGAAACCCCCTTTGGGCAGATAATTAACATATAATAATTGCAGATAATAATTAACATATAATAATTATTAAAATAACAATAACAGCTCATGAACCAAACATGCTCAAACAACATGAAACACTTTTCCAATATGTGTTTCTAGAAATTGTTGCATTTGCCAATCAAGAAAAATTTCACTTATTGTCAACCATAATTATTAAAATTAAATCAATTTGCCAATTTCACGACACTCAAAATATGGGAATGTGAAATTGTCTGTAACAATTGTTTCATGAAAATCCAAACAGAAAAATGTGAAATCGGTGAATTAAATCTGGGGATTTTTTTTTATGTACCCTAAAATTTGGGAATAAAAATTCCACTTTCATAATCCACGAAAATACACATATCATATATTAATTGAAAGATCTCAACATGTAGAACAAATGCCCCAAGGTTCTCAATTTAATCGAATAAAAAAAATCCCAATTTCTTGATTCCAATCAACAACATGGATTCTATAATCATATACACAAGGCTCTAATACCAAATGAAAAATCTAATATGACGGATCATGCATATGATTATAAAACACCAAATAACAATAAATCATATTTATCAGAGTTATGATTGTGTGTACCTTGTTGGACCATTACTGAATCGAAGAAACGCTGGAGAAGATGAGGGAACAAGATGCTAGAATCTTCTTCTCTATTGCCTATTCAGAAATTGGCAGCCTTCAGCGATGGGAGCATTATGGCTCATGGGACTTAACCCCAGTATATATAGGCTAGAGAGGGGACCTAGCAAAAACCTAATCAACAGTGTGTCTGATAGGTCCACTCATCACAGAAGCCCAGTCAGACACTAATGCCTACACTACTGCCCAACTAGGCCCAATACCAATAGATGCTATAAGCCCAACTCAATATGATCACAATGAGTTAGTCATAATATTAAAATTGGAATATCCATTAACCCAATTAATTTTAAATACAAAACTTATTAATTAATATTGCCCACATAAAGGAAAATTTCTAACATCCTTTAGTAATGTCTGGTGACGAACCATGTAGGGTAGGACTTCATTACTGTTATTGAGGACATACAAATGAGCTTGTTGCTATTCTTGCAAAGCAGGCATTATAACATGTAACCCTTGTGTACCCTTTCCTCCCACTCTGTCGTCATGTCACGACTCGGGAAGACTAACATGTTTTGCTTTTTCAAGGTACTCGGAACAAAATTCTACAACTTCTTCTGCAATGTACCTTTCAACTATGGATGCTTTAGAACGGTGTAGGTTTTTTGTATACCCTTTCAAGATCTTCATGTATCGCTCGATCAGGTACATCCACCGTAAATAAACGGGACCACACAGTTTGATTTCCCTCACCAAATGGACAAGTAAGTGAACCATTATGTCAAAAAATGAAGGAGGAAAATACATCTCCAACTGACACAAGATAATTGCCGCCTCTTCTTCTAAGTCATCTAACTTTACAGGGTCCACGACTTTTGTACAAATGGCATTGAAGAAAAAGCACAGGCGAGTTATAGCATGCCTCACTTTGTTAGGTAAAATGTCCCGAATTGCCACGACTAACAGTTGTTGCATCAACACGTGGCAATCATGAGACTTTAAGCCAACTAGTTTCAGATCTTTCATCTGTACAAGGCTCTTAATATTTGAAGAGTATCCCTGTGGCACTTTCACTCGACGCAGACACTGACAGAAACTTATCTTCTCCTTTCTTGACAAAGAGTGACATGTTGGAGGCAAGTCAATTTTCTTACCATCGGACCTAGGATGTAACTGCTCACGTATACCCATCTCAGCAAGATCTTGACGAGTGTTCAAACCATCCTTTGTCTTGCCTTGAATGTTAAACAACGTGCCGATGACACTGTCACACACATTTTTCTCCACATGCATAACATCGATACAATGTCTAACATCTAGATCAGACCAATATGGAAGATCAAACAATATCGACCTCTTCTTCCATATGCAAGTATTAGCTTTGATCTTCTTTTGGGTCTTTCCAAATACAATATGGATGTCCTGAAGAACTTGCTCACCGGTTAACGGAATCGATGCAATTTCATGCTCTTGACTTCCATTTAACGCTTTTTTCAATCGGCGATAAGGGTGATAAGGTTTAAGAAAGCGTCGATGGCAAGTGTAAACTATTTTTCTTCCATGTTTAAGTTGCAAGTAACTCGTGTCTTGCTCACAGATAGGGCATGCATGATGGCCCTTAACACTGTATCCACTCAAATTCCCGTACGCAGGAAAATCATTAATGATACAAAATAGCATTGCACGCAACTTGAATGTCTCTTTACGATACCCATCAAACACGTCAACCCCCTCATCCCACAAGTTTGCTAAGTCTTCAATCAAGGGACTAAGATAAACATCAATGTCATTTCCTGGCTGTCATGTGCACGATATCATCATAGACAACATCATGTATTTTCGCTTCATGCACAACCAAGGAGGCAGGTTGTAAATGACTAGCAAAATAGGCCAAGAACTGTGCTGAGTACTTAGACTGCCGTAGGGATTCATTCCATCACTGGCAAGTGCAAGCCTAAGATTTCTTGGCTCTTCCCCGAATTTCGGATACAAACTGTCAATCTTCTTCCACTGCGAGGAATCTGCCAGATGGCGGAGCATTCCATCACAGTTTCTCCCATCTGCATGCCATGTAAGGTCTTTTGCGTCATCTTCATTAGCGAACAGACGCTTAAACCTTGGAATGATCGAAAGATACCACAACACCTTCGCGGGGGGGCCTTTCTTTGTGCTTTCATCAATGCTACAATCGTCACTGGCCTTCAGTTTATACCGTGATACCCCACACCTGGGGCATTTATGCATTTCTTGAAATTCATTTTTGTAAAATATGCAATCATTAGGACAGGAATGAATTTTCTGATACTCCATACCCATCGGACAAAGAATCTTCTTGGCCTGATAGTAACTTCTTGGCAACGTGTTTTCATCTGGAAGCATGTCCTGAACTACCTCAAGTAATGAACTGAAGCTTTTGTCACTCCACCCATATCTAGCCTTGACATTAACCAGATTTAACATCGCTGACAATAGTGTCAATCAATCGGTTCGAATCACTTTCCAATGTATCATACATAGGGGCGTGTGCTTGCTGAAAAGACTCATGTCCCAGATCACAAATCATATCCTCCAATCGGTCTTTGAAGTCAACATCAACCGGTTCAGTTTGTGAGACCCTCTGCGTGTCTGTCAATTCACCATGCCATATCCATATGGTATAAGTCTTCTTAATCCCATCGCACAGAAGATGCTCTCATATGTCGTCCAGTGCTTGGCGTCTTCCATTCAAACAATTGATACAGGGACAGAAATATTTTCCATCCTCATCTGGTCGACTTCTTTCCAAGGCAAATTGCAAGAAATGTTCTACGCCTTCCTCATACTCAACCGTGATGTGACTTGCATTCATCCAACTTTGATCCATCTAATTAATAACTCTATGATACTCACAAAGTTATTCCATGCATGAAAACCTCACTTTTTTCATTCAAGGTGTGGCCCTATCCCATTCAGAAAGACTTACTTTTATAGTATATTCATATGTATAGGTTGAGTCTCTTATCTTAAATTTGACGAAATTTCGGCAGCATTTCACTTTGGTCTCCAAGTACACGACATGAAAGCGATGACATGAGTTCCACCACAATCAAGTATGCACCCGAAGAACAAAGTCAAATGCATTGTACCGAAATTTCATCAAATTTAAGAAAAGAATCACAAGCTATACATATGAATATACTAAAAAAATATGAGTCTTCCCAAACTGTCCAAACGGACAATTCAAGAATCAATACGATAATTAATCCAAACTGTCCAGAAGAATCACTGTAATGAATCTCAAACGGAAAACTAAGGTTCACTCACAATGAACATCAATTTTATATAGACAAATACTCATTAATGACATAAAATAGTTTACAAAAGTACGCATTACATATACAACCTAAAAAAATATGAAAGGCATTCGTCAGTACCTGAGATGATGGTCAATGACAATCTCCAACAATGAATCTGGTGATGATGATACAAAGAGGCAAAGGACAACTACATGCAAATGATGTTGAACAGTCAAGATGTTATATTCAAAGATGACACACATACAATTTTAATAAAATACTATACTGGTTGACTACATGTAAGACAAAAACAGGGGTGTATGATAACGATTATATATGTAGGACAAAATTGGGGCAAAATACATGTGATAACTTTATCTGTCTGACAATTTCAGAATTGGGGAGTTAGAGAGAATAAGGTCAAGGACTCAGGGAGTGGAGTGGGAGAGTGAGGTTGCTAATAGAGAGAACATATTTAATTGGTTTACATTTAATTTTAACACAAGCCTTACCTTTGGTGAAGGAGAAGAGGCTAGCTGTGGATTGGGTTCTCCTGATGGTGGCGGTGTAACTGGGGTTGCAGGATCACTTGGTTGTTCTTCCTGCAAAGAATTAGAAAACAAGAAGTAGAATTTGTTTAAAATTTGTTTATATTCTGGTCCAATACATTGATTTTTTGTTGCTTATATTTTGGTCTGGAGGAAGTAGAATTTAAAGGTAGGCGGAGAGGTAGAACGGTTGCATATGTATTAGTATCAACACAGTCCAAATCATTTAAAAGAAAATGTTATGTAATTGGCACTGAACTAGTGGCATTTCATTTTATACAATCACCAATGAGCACAAAAACTTGAATAAACCAACCACAAGAGAGTTATAAACAGTCAATTAGAAGTAACATCATTATAACTAGGGAATATAGGGATCTTGTATTAATTCTTTATGTTATTGTCCTCTATATCAAACTTGCCTAACAACTCCTTCAGTTCTTTTAAAGCAACCATATAATGCTCCTGTGACTGTGCCCCTACTTCTAACACTGGAAGAGCACTGTTAAACAGATGCGTATACAAGTGCACAGGGTTGTGGGTATCAACATTATCATTGAAAAATGTGGCACCTCTGTTACATTTAAGGCTGTTAGGAGATGGTTTTAGACCAAGTTGTGCAGTGACTAAATGAATTTACAGTATAGATCACAGGGGACCACAGTGACCAAGTTGCAATAAGATTGTTCTGCTTATTATAAGCCTTTTTCCATCAAACCCTAGCTAGCTAGCTAGCTAGCTAGCTAGCTAGCTTTTGGTCTTTAGTAAGTCAATAACAAGCTAGCAACAATGTGGATGGTTGGTTACAATGAAGGAGGTGAGTTCAACATGGCCGATTATAGATTCAATGGAAGGAAACTTAGGCCTCTCATGCCAAGGCCAGTCACTTCTCCTAACAACACTTCAAACACTAACTCTACAATGTTCGCCGCATTGGAACTGGAAACAGAGAGAGCAAGAGAGAGTACCTGAGCTGAGAGAGGGAGAGTGAGAAGTCACAGCTGCACGAGTGAAGAGCGACACTAGAGGAGGAATGCTAACCTAGCTTGTGGGAGGCGAGAGTGGAAGTGCGGTAAGCAACACCACCGTGTGAGCGCCGTCAACACTGACAGTGAAGGCTGAGTGAACCACTGTGGAGGCTGAGAGAATGAGCACCAGAACCAACAATGCAGGCCGACAACATGACATAGAACAGTGAAGGAAAAGACTGACGGTGAGAGATAGGCGCGAACACTGTTTAAGTTCTTCGTCTTTAATAACAACATCAGTTTTTAAATAAAAACTGATGTTAACTATCTCCTGTTAACATCGGTTTTCTTAAAAACCTGGAAAACCGATGTTAACGTGTTCATGTTAACATTGGTTTTGCAAGTTTACCTGCACGTTAACATCGGTTTTGTTAAAACCTAGAAAATCGATGTTAAAATGTTCAGGTTAACATCTATTTTTAAGAAAATCGATGTTAACACAAACACGTTAACATCGGTTTTCCAGGTTTTTAACAAAAGTGATGTTAACCATGTCCTTTTAATTACGAATTTGTCACCGCATTTTCGTTAACATCGGTTTTATCAATAACCGGTGTTAAATCCCATTTTTCTAGTAGTGAAATCTTTTAACTTTTCAAAAAACAGCATTGTAGAGGTGAAATTTGTCAAATCTGACCCCAAAAATGAATTTGAAACGCCCAAAAATGTTAGGAGTGACTATTTTTGGTTCTCGGAGACTTGCTGAAAACTTGTCAGAAAGTCATCGGTCGTCGGAAAAGTTCATCGGAAATGAACCAGTCGCCAAAAAACAAACCAATCGACAGAAAAGTCACCAGAAACTTTAGAAACTTCCAATGACTATATCTCCTTCGTTTGACCTCCATTTTACGCAAGTGAGCATTCAAAACGATCGTCTCGACAAGTAGAACAAAACCCACAAGGTTTCAACTTGTGAAATTTGCTGAAATTTTTGGGATCTGGACTCAAATGTTGCGGCTACATAGTTTTCAAACTCAAATCCCGGTCAATCCTTCTGTCGAAACACAAAAGTGATCACACCCTTGAGTTCCTCTCGATGAGATCTTCGAAAACAACACCTTACTCTCTCAAATCTGATACATGAAGCTAATATTGGAGGTAAGGGGTTTGAGAGAGAAAGGTTTAGTGTTGGCTGCTTGAAGTATTACACCAGGAGACATCAAATGTGGAATGTTCAACCGTGTTACCTCTAGCTTAGGAAAATCCATAGTGATATAGCAAGCTATTGGACTCCAGCCCATATGGGCCCATATAACCATATAATAACTTATTGGACTTGTATGTGAACATATTATTATTTAATATATATTGTTAAATATATTCAACAAAATACTTCCTTTGTATTGTAGAAATACCATTCTTCATTGAATATGAACAAATCCACCATTTGAAAGGCAATTACCTACCAAAACATGTTGTAATCAATATACAAAATGCCAATCACAACTTATCATATGCTTTGCCAAATGAATCAGTCACCCCAACCGTTGCTCAAAGAACATAGTTTTCACAGTCTTCTCCACGAATTCATTCACCTATCTCAACAGTTGAGGATTAATGCTTTTGAATTTCCTTGAATACCACTCTTTCTTCAGGTCAAAAACACGTGTCTGCTATGTCCACAGATAAAGAAAACGGAAAATAGGAGTGCATACTGACATAATATTTAAAAATATAGAGTTTCATTGATTAATCATTCAAATTATAAAAATCAATTTTTGTAAGCTAAAAGCCTTATACCTCCAAAATTAGCAACTTCTCCTCTGGAGTTCTTTTTTACAATTCTTTCCATAATTGTATTCAAAATGTTGTATTAAAAATTGTTGCAAGGGAGAAATAGGCATGATCAAGGTTGCTAATCCAAAGCAAACAAAGTAACACTAAATCACAGCTGAAACTTTTTTTTGTTAACTGTTGAAACTTTGGGGCTTATGACAACATTATAATGAGAAAGGCATCATCCAATATAGGTCTTGTGTAGAGACTCCTTAACAAATGTAGTAGCTGAGACAAAACAGAAACACATAGCTCTAATGTCTCAATGTCATTTGCCAAAAAAAGAAGCCTTTTGGTGCTATGAAGCAAACCATGCCATCTACTCAACAAGGGAGGCATAAATTGGACTCTCGAGCAAGTGTTTTCCTTGGACAGAAACATGGAGTCCAAGGGTATACTGTTCGACATATCTTCTAGAGGAATATTCCTTTCAAGGAATGGTACTTTTTGTGGAGAATCTTTTCCCTTCATACCACACCATCTAACAGTCACATCTTCAAGTAACAAACTGATCACTCTCCTTCCCTTTTGGATATCAATTAAGATCCTCCATTAGTTTCCCCAAATCATAGCTCAGCATTGCCTCAACTAGAAACCAACACTACCAGTAACTCCTCCACACCACCTTCTCAACCAATTAATTCCTTTTCAACCACCCACTAGAAAATCCACCAGCACATTTTAATGGCTTCATATGCAACATCACTAATAAATCAATACAACGAGTCCTTCATCTAATACTCTAATACATGGATCATCCAAAGTGTCCAACTATATTACTAATTCAAGATAAACCATATAGTAAAATGTAGGTAGCAAATTTGTAGGAATGGAGTTTTGCGGGTATCTTTTATGTTTTGTTGGAATCAATATTCTTTGCAGGAAAAATGAAAGGAAGAAAGCAAGCATCTGAAGGAAGAAACTAGATTTCAAACTTAAAGTTCAAATTAAGTATTGACATTTGTTTTTTAGGAATTTTTGTTATGTTTCAATTTTTTAGAATATTGTTTAGATAAAGATAAGATATTTAGATCTAGGATGTTATCAATTTGATTTTAAAATTAGGATAATATTAGTACTTTAATTTTGTTTTACACTTTAACTCTATAGAGAGAGCTAATGAATAAAAGTTTCCTATATAATGCATAAACACAAAGGTCCTTGGTTTTTTTTCCCATCATCTCTTGTCCTCTTTACTAACTCCTCCAACTGTTTAATCAATCTCATCATCCCCCTCCTTATCTTCAATGTTGAACCCTAAGGTACCTTCATTGTTAGGACTTAAATATACCAGGAGAGTCCTCCAACCCAAAAAACTAGTCCATTAATTAGGTGGGAGCAACCTCACACCAAAACAGTTATCCTACTCAATGTGGAAATTGTCATCTCCTTTAAGGACTGACATTCATAACGGCTTTCACGACACCGATCTGATGGTAGCCGTTTTACCTTTGATGACTTTACTCGTCTATCAGTATTTGGTTAACACCTTAATCCAGCCTATAATTAATTAACCCTTTCCTTAATCAAAGCACCAATTTGGTAGGAAGTAGCAGCGTAGTAAGCTAAGAAAAGCTAAAAGATAACTAGGTTGATAAAGAGGCTAAGATATTTTCATTATGAATCTGTCAAACACAATATAAAGCTACTTTCAATGGTCAGATAATCTGAGCCTTACACGTATGTACTCCTAGCAATTACTGAAAACTAAGAAAACAAAAAGGCTGCTTCAGCAGATGAAATCATTGAACCATTGTGGTGGATGGGGGTTGTTGCAGCAATGCTCGGCCACTTTAGACGGAGGAACAGGGATCATTAGACGTGAATTGGATATATTTCGTGTTAGTTTCCTTGTACAGATAAACTCCCCATGAACACAGAGGCAACTTTGTGTCACAGTAAACCTGTACGGTCTTCCAATCATTACCAACTCCAACACCTACGTCCTCTCCCTCTTCCAAACTGAACAAACCTCTTAGGTCACACAACAACACATGATTCTTAGGGACAGGAACATTACGAAACTTTCTCCTTTCACCCTCAATCAACAAGTGCATGCCAACATTTATACTTCTATTAGCTTTGTCAATGTCATTCACTTCCCCAAATACAAACGCTATAGCAGCCGCAGGGAACTTCCCACGAGCCTTGAAATCCGGAAACCGTCCCTTCTTAACACAGTGGAACCATGTTGGAATCTCCCATTTTGGCATCTTGATTTCTAATCCATTCTTTTCTCGTCTTACCTGCGACACATCCCACAAACAAAAAACAAAATTATAATTATTCTCTTTAAATTATGTTTTTTTTTGTTAAGAATGAAATAAAATGGGAGGAATGAATGGAAATGAAATTGTGGAACTACACCGGTCACCAGAAAATATATCTTAATGACTATGATATTTATTTGATCTTTTTTCGTCAAAAAACATTTGCTCGTTATCAGCTAAAGTAGTGCTAGTAAACCTGATTCCATAAGCCGTGTGATGCAAAGTGATTTAAGGATCGGCATTCTGTTGCATCTACTTTCTGAACACTTGATGGCAGTATTACAGGAAGTCCTATAAGGCCCGTACAATAACTCACGTCAAGACTTGTCAAGTTAGTTAATTTATCAATGCTCAATATGAGATCAGAAAATCTGTTCCGCGATACATTCAAGTCTTTCAAGTTAGGAAAAATGGAAACAATAGTCTTAAAATCATAGTCTGTCAGCCCAGTATTGTCAAAATGTAATGTCTCTAGTTTTGTGCACGTTGAAGAACTTCCTATAAACATTCTCAATGACCTTGGAAGGCAATCACATTCTGCAAGTTTTAATGTGACCAAATTTGGCAACTTAAATAAACTACTTGGTAAATATCTGAGTTGCTCACAACCTGTCATCTCAAGATAGGTAAGGCCATTAAGTTCCTTAATGGAATCTGGAAGCTTCTTAATAGCTGTATATGACATAACAATCTCTAATGGCTTATCCATCTTTCCTTCTATATCTGGAAAGTCTGCCAGTGTTGTGCAAAGGACAAAGGAAAGGGATTCAAGAGATGGCAAATAGATTGTTGGCACAAAACTTTGGAGTTGTGTGCAATTTGAAGCACTAAGAGAAACAAGGTTAGCAAGATGTCCAACTGATTTATGAATGCTAACCAGGTTCTCGCATCCATCAAGTATCAATTTTCTTAAATTCATGGCTCCAGACACATTAGGAAATTCAGAAACCTTATCACAACCGGAGATATTCATGTAAGTCAAATGGTCAAACTGCAAAACATAAATAAAATCAGATAATCAATTAACAACAGTACATCAAAATCATGTCAATTATTTTTTTTCAGATTAAGGTAATTAGCAAAATATAAACTTTTTATATACAGTTGGCTTGGCTCACATGATAAGGTAAATTAACACTAATAAAAATATAGAGTCAGGAAAAGTGTAACAAAGACAAAAATTGACGTGAAAAAAAGTAAGATGTGTTACGTAATAAGATCAAGCAATTTAAACCATTTTATAAAATCATGAAAAATAAAAAGCAATACGTACCAGAAATGGCTTTTCCAGTAAGAGTTGAGGACTTCCATTGAAGGCCCCGATTTTTCTGGGATTAAATTCTGATGGAAAAGACTTTGAAGGGTAGTTCTTCCAATCAAGTAGCCTTAAGTTATTTGGGAGATAACGAGGCTCATGTGAAAAGCTTGTGTTACGAACGATAAGAATTCGAAGATTCTTCATCTTCTCAAATACAGTATCAATACAATTAATTTCTTTCCTATGAGGGGGGTCGAGCATTATTCCTTGAATTTTGCTACTTCCCTATAATCAATTATAAGTGGCATTAATTAAGTATTCATAATTTCAACACAAACTAAAATGCTTAAGGATGATAAAAATCAAGAAAGAAAGTTGACAACAATATTCTTACATTATCATCTGCTAATACTTGAAGAAC